>CATIWR010574914.1:0-11881 GCA_949677035.1 Omphalea diandra | reverse complement strand
TGGGGAGTGGATGTAGGGATTGTTTTGCCCGAACCACTATAAAATCTTTGTCTCCTTGCAATTCTTTCTTCTTCTCTTAATCTTTAGTTTAAATTTTTAAACACCAATTCAACCCCCCTTCTTGGTGCCTAGGGACAACATTAACCAATAAGCTAGAAAAATAGTTGATACTCCTTACCAAGTTTGACATCAAGTATGTGACAAAGAAGGTTGATTAAGGAAAGAGCAAATATAGAATACCCGACATAGTAGCTAATTATAAAAGAAGAATAAGAACCTCCTCAATTCTTTGATGAAGGCCTAAGGGTAATAGAACCTCAAGGTGGAGGATGTACTTTAACGATAACGTAAATAGAAAAGGAGTAAGAGATAGAGTGATTTTTATTTCACCTGAGGGAGAATTATTGCCCATGGCTAAAAATCTTGAGTTTGGAATGATGAATAACATGGCAGAATATAAGGCTTATGCATTTAGGTTGGAATCATTAGTCCATATAAGGGTAAGAATGGTGAAAGTGTTCAAAGACTCTTTGCTAGTGGTCTCCCAAGTAAACGAAGAATGAGAGTTGAAAGAGAACTATTAAAACCATACTTAGAATACATAAAGAGGTTGGACCAAAATGTTCAGAGGATTATATTTTGCCATGTCCCACGGAATGAGAATATGATGGCAGATGTCTTAGCTACTTTAGATGCTAATTAGGATGGGCTGAAGAAAATGCCATTGAAGCCCCTACTCACACTTAAATCAAGGATTCCATGTTATGCAAGTGAAACGGTGATGAAGATATTGGTAGATAATCGACCATGGTATTCAATGTATAAAGATATTTAAAGGAAGATGTGTACCCAAAGGGGATAGATAGGAAGGTTGGTTTTGTAGTTGATTATTTATAATGATATAGTGTACAAATAAATACCAAATGGATTCACTTGAAGTGATTAATAGAAGAAAAAACTAATACCATAATAAAAAGAGGTATATGCAAGAGTTTATGGTCCACACATGAACAAGATAGCCTTAGACAGAAAAATCATGAGAATAAGGTACTACTATACTACTATGGAGCAAGATTGCATCAAAATCACAAGGGGTTATCATAAGTGTTAAGTTAATGAAAGCCTTAACCACTTGTCGCTTATAGAGTTACAGAACTTGGCTTCATCTTAGCCATTTAGTGCATGGGGTACCGATGTCATTAAGAAAGTGAAGCCAACATTTATCAGAAGGTACAAATATATCATGGTGGCAATTAACTGCTTCTTAAAATAGGTAGAAGCTAAGCCCCTTGGGAAGCTGGGGAAAAAATAAATGTCTAAGTTTATAAAGAAGAATCTCATATGTCGCTATAGTTTACCATACCACATTGTCACAAATAATGGTGTGCACTTTCAAGTTAAGGTTAAAGCAGTTTCAAAGAAGTATAGGGTGGTGCACCACAAGTCCTTACCTTATAAGCCAAAAGAAAATTGAGCTACAAAAGCAGCTAATAAGAACATTAAGAACATCCTAGCCAAAATGGTGAAAATCTATAAAATTGATCAAAAAAGCTACCCTTTGTATTATTAGGATTTCGTACCACTGCTAAGATATTTATAAGGATTTCACCTTATTCTTTGATAGATGGGATGGAATCAATATTACTAATGAAAGTAGAGATGAAGTCCCTCCAGGTATTGATTGACATAAGGATGGGATGGAATCACTGCTAGGACATCCATAAAGATGTCACCTTATTCTTTGATGTATGGGATGGAATTAGTATTACTAGTAAAAGTATATATAAAGTCCTTTAAGGTGTTGATTGAGATAAGGATTCCTAAGTACTAGTGAATAAGGGACAGATATGATCAAATAGTTTATTAGATGAGAAGAGGTTGAAGACCATGTACTATATATCACTCTATCAAAAGAGAATAGCATGCACCTTCAACAAAAGGGTCAAACTGAGTAAGATAAGGGCAGGAGACTTGGTGCTAAAAGCAAAACAACCTTATGCCTCATATCTTAAGGAAAAGTTCAAGCCAAATTGGGAAAGTCTTTATGTGGTTAAGCATATATATTCTAGTGGAGGAGTGAAGGTTTCAGAATTGCATGGAAATGAGTTTTATAAGCTAGTAAATTTAGAGAGATTCAAGAAATATTTCATATAAGGCAAAGGAAAAATAAATGAGCCTATTAAGTTAAAAATCTAAAAGGGCATCTTAAGCAAAAGTTAGAAAAAGTAAAAAGAAAAAATGATGATAATATAAAAAATGCAAGAGAAATTGACTAATCAACAGGAGAACTCCATGATAGGGCAAGATAGCAAACAAAGAAAGGACAACAAAGAAACCACAGAGGATAAAAGATAAGAAGAAATGAGCCAACTTTAGGATATTGGTAAAATTTATGGGATATTTTAGCATGTTATTATTAAAAATGTAAAACATGCATAGACTTATTATGTAAAATTAAGTGACTCATAACAAGTATTGCACTAAAAGAAAATATATTATCATAAATGTAAGCAACATTTGTTGAATATGCCTTTGAGTTAAATGAAATATAAAATGTTTCCTCATATGAGCATGGTTGCCCTAATTTCTCTAATGTTCTAATATCCTATGCCTTTATGTATCATGAAATTAAGCCTTGAGATCAACATCATTAGAGGTAGAAGCCTTAGTGATAAGGAAGTCATAGACTGAAGGATCGATCCAAGTGGCATCTACCTTATCCAAAAAATGCTATGTGAGTAGGCCTTCTACAAAGGGAGGAAGGAAACCCATTACATTCTGAGTAGCCCTAAAGTATTGATTGTCAGATGTCAGAGCAAGAATGATCACGCACCTTTCATAAATTCCTAAGGTGATCCCAGTCAGTCTCCATCATGGACATGTCCAGCAAATGTCGTGATCAAATATGTAGGACAACCATTTGGTCCACTCAGCTCTAAAAGAAACAGGTCTTAATAGGTAATAATCTGAATGGTACTATGAGAAGTATTGCCTTGAATCCATAATGGGAATCTCTAGCAAACCTAGCCTCTCCTATAGTAAAATCTTAAAAAAAAAGAAAAAAGAAAAAAAGTAGAAAAAAGAAGCTTGTTAGGTTGAAAACCCAAATGAGTAACCTAAGCACAATTAAGCCACCTATTGGACTGAAAATTTGTAAGGATGGTCTATGCAAAGTTAGGGTGAAAATAAAAAAAATAATAATAATAAAGAAGTAAAAAGCTAAAAAATTAAAAAAAAAAATAAAAGGTTACAAAAATAGCCCATTTCAAAGAGAAAAAGGTATCTTCAGGAAAGATTAAGTAACTCTCAAGGCAACCTATCCAACTCCATTATAGTGTCAGCAAGAATCATAAATAATGAAAATTTACCCAACTCGATCTCTTTTATGAGTTAAAGAGCCTAAAAGTCAACCTCATAGTCATCCCTATAAAATAGGTACTCATATGTCAAAATGGCTAACAAAATATAGGCTTAGGTAGCCATGACATCACTCCTATGGGGGTATAAGGAGAATAAAGGAGAGAGCAACAACTTCTTCTCCCTCAACGTATACAATGGTACCTTATCATGTGGTAAATCAAAGGGCTCCATCATTTTATAGACATATGGGTAATCTAAACTACGAAGTGCAATCCTATCTAAAATAGAAACATGACAATCTAAAATGGTGCCAAACTCCTCAAATAAGCGGCAACTCAGTATCACCAAAGTTGAAAGAATGGGAGAATTGACTCTTAAAAATTGCAGGTTGCACGAAGGAATTCTCACTCAGGCTTGATAGGCTAAAAGTAACAAAAAGCTTTAAAGCTTGTCCAAGGAAGGTAGGACTAATTAAAGACATAAAGGGGTTTTAAAAATTCTTTGGCCATGGTTAGAAGGTGAAAAAGAACTATTATGATGCAAAAATTAAGAAAGAAAAGGTAAAAAGAAGGAGAAGATGAATAATGTTAGACAACTGTAAATAGTACAATTATTTATATAAACCTAAGAAGTTATTTGTATAAATAACTTATTGGTTTATATAGACATTGAGGAAAAGGGTGACAGTAGGCTAATTTTCTAGCATTTTAACTAGAGAACATCCTAATTCAATAAATAATAAGGTCATAATAAAAGGGGATAGAAAAGCGAATAAGTAGTAGCATCATAATCATCCAATCAATTGCATACAGAGCAAAAGTAAAAGTATATCAATTGTCACAATGCATATAACAAAATTAAGGCATTAGAAGCCCAAATATCTAAGATAACAAAACTAAATGGCACACAATGCTCAAATACAATTTGAGTTGTACAAATGTTCCTATCACTACTATAAAAGGAAAAATAATGGTAAAGGCAAAAAACACGGGCATGCGAAAACATCTTAATCCTTCTGCTGAAAAGTCTCCTCCCCTTTTGAGGCTTCCATAAAGGCAAGCTCCACTAGACAAACCTTTGGTAAGCTTGGCATGGACCTTCCTAAGTTCTTGGTCATTTTGACATATCTCTTTCTGAAAGATGATTAAACAGAAAGCAAAGGGTTTATGGTGGTTAGACCATACATACACAAGCATACATAAAACATGCATACACCCAATAATTATGTTTACCTACAGCTCATGAGTATATGTCATCTTCAGTACTACAATCAGATATACCAAATGCTCGACCTAGACTTATGGATCTGGATAAGGATATCATCATAACAATAAAACAACAAATAATAAAGTAATGATAAAAACATAAAAGAGTTTAGGAAACTCACATGAGTAGTACCAAAAAGGGCAAAGGAACAAAAAGATTGTTTGACCTCTAGTGCCATCAACGCACTAGTGATAATGGTGTGATAGGACTCCCTTATATTATTTGATAAAAGATTAAACTCTCCCACCATCACTAGTTTTAGGCCTACCAACTCCAAAGTTTAAGCCTTCTTATGGCTACCCTCCACTTATGGTAGCTCAAAAGGCACCTACTCAAACCTTGCCCTCAGGCTACAAGCCTCATTCCTTGCATAGTCCCCACATGTGCCTCCAGCTAACAAAATGAT
Source organism: Omphalea diandra (assembly GCA_949677035.1). Classification (NCBI taxonomy): domain Eukaryota; kingdom Viridiplantae; phylum Streptophyta; class Magnoliopsida; order Malpighiales; family Euphorbiaceae; genus Omphalea; species Omphalea diandra. Next base: position 6,849 of record CATIWR010574914.1, on the reverse strand, counting down.
TGAAGATTTATTAGTGGCATAGGGATAGCTTCAAGAAGTGAGGCCTTGATCCAACCCCAATTGCCTATTTTGTTGGTTATGAGCTCCTTATTGAGCTAACTAGCCAAGGCAAGATTGAGGGCAATGTCATCTATGTCAGCACCCTAGAACATGTAAGTCAGAGGCTCCACAAGTACAAGACACCTGTTAGGTCCCTCCCTCCATAGGAACATCCACTCCTTAAGGTACCACTTTTAAATAGAAGGGCTTATAAGGAGCTAATGTTTATGGGGGCACCCCTCTACCTTAACTAACTCAATGCTCTATGTGTCTAGAGGCCCTCTCCAATCAAGTTGAAGCTATATAGAACAACAATAAACATTATAAGTATCCTAACCATCACAAATATTATGAGAACTGATTAGACAATCTTGTATGCAGGGAAACATACTTGGTCTCATTGAAGCTTATTCAATTAAGCCTGTCAAGTCACCACTACTTACTCATAGTGCCTATTGCTACTCCAACACTAGAAATGAAGATAATAGTGGTCTATATCAGATAGAGGGTTACCACCCTCCATCAAACCCAACTCTATCACCCATACCTATTAAGGAAAAATTATCAAACAACACAAGAAACATGCATAAACACACAAGAAAATAATAAAGTGAAGCATACCTTAAGCACTTATCAAGTACCATTTAGGTATGATAGCCCACCACAACACCGGTCTAAAAACTTATATAAATGGGCCACTATGGTAAACCCCGAATCATAGTGGCCAACCAATCAAAGGTCATTGAGAGCAAGGAGCATGCAAATCTCCATTGTATCCCCTATAATGGATAAAAGTATACCTAATAAGTTATACAAAAGGAAGATATGGGCCACCTGATCCACTACCTCTTTAGGGTTATCCCCTATAGACTCAAGGGCCTTAGCGAGAATGCTCAAGCATACTAAGGCGATCCTCTCTTTCAAGTCAAGGTGAAACCCTAATATGCACTGCATGTAATCCTGTTGGCGTATACACTGACATCAGTGCAAATGTGGAGGCCCAAACAACGAACCCTTATCATGCATGTAAAGTCACCTAAGGTAAAGGTAATTTTTTTAATTAAGGAAGATGAAAGTTATGGGTTTTATCCATTTACCTCTCTATAAGGCTGCATCACAAAGTTTTTGAACCGAAGGCCTTAGTTGGAAAAAGAGTAAAGAAAGGGAGAAGTCCAATCAAGATGATTTGATCACGCTAAACCAAACGTCAACATAAACAACTAATCCACTAGCCTAATTAAAGGTTGTGTCACTTTGAAAAATAATAAGCATCCTAAAATAAATATAAAATAAAAATACAAAGATTAACATGACACAAATAATAACAATCCAAGAAGAGTAAGCAAGTATGATAAAAAAAAAACTTGCAAATCAAAAGTTCATCATCAACAAAACCATAAGTGCATAAAGATATCACATGGTTGAATAAATTTTAGGAGCCACATGTATTTTTAAGAACTTAAAGGCATGTATCTTATAAGTCAAATCTATTTGTAAAGCTAAACTAAATGTTTGCATACGGATATAAGGAATTTAAAATAAATTAACAAAGGCACTAATATAAATAAATAAATAAATATAAAAGAGCAAAATAAGAAGAAGCTTACCTCACTCGAATAATACTAAAAAAATGAGAGGGAGGATCATACACCAACAAAATTATAACCTTAGGCTCAAAACCTTTTAGAAAGGTCTTAGGGTGTACATACCTCAAAAGAGAGCCAGATGCAAACCCATGAGTAGCAATCAATGCCACTAGCTCATCAATAAGGGAGTAATCATGCTAAGGAAGTCAAGAGCAGCATCTTAAAAGTCTAGAATTGAAGCGTCATCATGAACCATAACATTAAAAAACCTAAAAATAGAGCCTAAAAAGCTTTAAAAAAAAACTTGAGAGAAAAGAAAGAGAGAAAAAAATATGGAAGAAATATTAAAAATGATATGTTTTTAGCAACTTATAGGTATATAGGCTTGATTTGTTTATACAAATAACTACCTTGGTTGTATAGATAATTAAAAGGCCCTCCACATTTTTAAAGGTTTTTATACTAGTACCCCCTTTGCATTTTTTTTAATTGTCTATATAGACAATTATGTTTTCTATATAAAAAAGAAAGGAAAAAAGAAAAGAAGAAGAAGGAACGAAAGAAAAGGAAAAGAAAAATGGAAAGAAACAAAAAAGAAAATGAAAAAAAGGAAGAGCAGAGAGAGAAAGGGGAAGATCAAAAGACATCAACATTAAAAGGCAAAATCCAGTACAATAAGAAAGCACATACCAAGGAGAAACCTAAGGAATTTTGAAAAGCGCGACATATGATGAGACACTTGGCAAATTTAGAACATAGTCATAAAGAGAAAATAACAAAAGGCTAAAAGAGCAAAAAGGAAAAGACGTGAGAAGGAGTGTTAAGAAATGATAAGATATGTGTTAAAAGGATCGATTCCATAAGGATACTAGAGGATAATGATCAAAATATCAAGTTAAAGGATCACAATTGAAGTACGAATTTTATCCTAATACTAGCTAGAGAGCTACTAAAAGCTGAGTTTAACCTTGGCACCTACTAAAGCTATTAAGAGTCGTAGTACCTGCTAAAGAGTTGTTATAAGTCGAGTTTAACCGTTGTATTTATTAAAGAGCTACCAAGTGTCCTAACACCTATTAAAGAGTTATTGAAACCTAAGTTTAACCTTGGTACATACTAAAGAGTTGTTAAGAATCTTAATACATGCTAGAAAGGTGTTGGAAATTGAGTTTAATCTTGGTACCTACTAGAGAGCTATCAAGAGTCTTGGTACCTACTAGAGAGCTACTAAAAGTTGAGTTTAACCTTGATACCAACTAGAAAGCTGTTAATAGCCTAGCACTTGTTAGAAGAGCTATTAAAGAAATCAAATCCTTACATATATTTTTTTAAAATGTTGAATGCTTTGTTATGCCTTATATAATGGCCATTTATCAAATATCATTTCCTAATTCCCTCAAAGTAAGTGGAAAATTATGAGCACTGAATTTTGGATTACTAGGATGTGAGCCAAATGATGAGAAAATAATCAAATCCATCCTTAAAAGAGTAGAGAAAATAACATCTAAGAAGGGGTAGAAACTTGGAAGGAACCTTAAACCAAACCCATTTCTTAAATAACCTAAATTGAAAAGCCTAATAAGGGTTATAAAGAGTAGTCTATATAGATAATTTAATTGGTTATACAACTAACAAAACATGTCTTTATAGATAATTAATAGTCTATACAGATAACTTATAAAGCTCTAACAATAAAAAGCTTCTAAAATAATAGCTAGCACAACCTATAAGTCTATATAGATAATTAGAAGCGTTATACATATAACCTTGTTCTGTACAAATAATTTTCAAATTCTAACTCTAGAATATTCATTGATATTATCTTTATAGAGAGGAAGAGGAAGGAATAGGTTGCAAAATATACCATGGAGAACAATTGCACCCCTTTCCTTCTATAAATACCCCCCCCCCAAATTTAGAAATGAGAGAGGTGATGCCAAAAGACACATAGGGAAACTTTGCCAAATTAGACACTGCACCCTAAAATAGCAAGTCTTTAATAGAAATCCCTAAGTATATTAACTTTGGTCTAAGTGATTTAAGGTAAAACTCATGCTCAACACCTTTTAATCATTGTTTCCTTTACACATTTGGATAGGTTTTTACACACATAGTGCATTTAAGGGCCAAAAGATAAAAACCAGAGCTCATCATAAATCAGTTCTCTCCCCTTTCCTTTTCCTTCCTCTTTTTTTCTTCCTTTTTGAGATATGCTTAAAATGATTATAGTGGTTTGTATAAACTCTTAATTATTTGTACATGCTACTATGATATTTGTACAAACCTTTACTACTATTCACATACACTATTTATAATAAGTTTCTTTTTTGTGTCTTTTTGACTTTCTTATTATTTTCCAAGCCCAATAATTGACAAAATGGGGTAAGTTGCAACAATCAATGACCCTTATTCCCCATCTTTAGGCTACATTTAATAAATAGACTTGATTTAGGCCAAATACATCTTTTGTGTTGTGTTTATGTTGTTTTCTTATCATTATGGGTGTGATTGCGCATGAAAAAGAATATTTTACCTAATGTTGCATCTTCTTTTGGCATTAAGACCTATATAACTCTTGTTTTGATATTTATCTATGGTTGTTTTTATTTTATCATATCTTTTTTTCAAATTCCTGTCAATTTTAAGATTTTTGTTTGATTATTTTAGTTATAGTGATTGGTTATATGCATAATGTTGTTGTTTTCAATATTATTCTTTGATAATTATCTACACATCTGAATGAGAGGAATGGATTTTGGATTTGTTAATTCATCAACTTCATCTATTAAACTTACATTCATTATTCAATGCTTGTTGCTTTTGTATAATGGTTGGCTCTTGATAACAGCAGTGAAAAGGAGAGGAGCAAACCGAAATAAGTTTTCAAAGGTTGTAACTGATCTTGGATTTAGCTTAATGCGAAAGATTATATTAATTTTTCTCCTATTTGCCTCAAATAAATGGATTTTCTATTCTCATGACTAATTTAATTTATGTACAAGATTTCTCAAATAAAATGTTTATTTTGTTATATTTCCAAAAGAAGGTGAGTTTCCTTCACTAGATTAATTATTGCTTTATGATTTGCGTTACCTTTGTCTGCTCTAAAAGTTATGCATATAAACAATTTGTTCATTCAATCTTGTAAGAGAAGCAAAGTAAAAAGACGAAAAAAAGTGATTGGTCTGAGTTAAAGCCTTGTTTGGACAAGCACCTTGAGATAAAAAGAGAACTGATCTGCATATTACTATGTACATTAGAATAAGATTAAATGGAATTTTGTTATTTAATGCTTCTCATTCTAGATGAACTGTATTATAGATTATACATTTTGTAATTTAGACAATCTTTTGTTTATAGCATGTGGAAGACTTTTTTCTATTACAAATCAACCGGCCAGGTGTTCATATTAGCTTTTGGTATTCATAAGCAGTAGATTGGAATTTCATTATTAAGAGGGTCTTAGATTTGCCTATAGAAAATTTCATAGGTAAAATTTACCTACTAAAAATTTTTGTAGATAAAATTTACCTATGAAATTGCCAATAAAAAATTATGTCGATAATTACTGATGGAATTACTCATTTTTTTCATGGTAAATTTTGTTATCATTTATTTGTGAAAATTTTCAAAGGTAAATTTTATAAACAGAAAATTTGGTAGGTAATGCGTAAGTAAAGTTTGCCTATGACAAAAAATCTATAAGAAAACTTTACTGACTACCTAATTGACTACGGATAAAATTCATAGGCAATATGTACATTAACAACAAAATTTGCTAGTTTATTTACAAAAATTTTTGTAGGTAAAATATTTATTTTTTTTATGCAAGGTTATTCAATTGAGTGAATTGTATCAATTAGGTTAAGTTACTATATTTAAGAATCATAGGTACAAAGCAATGCGTAAAAATTAAAATATATAATGCGTAAAAATTAAAATATATCACTATGTATTATAGTAAATTAAATTAATATTTTTATATATATAACATAGAAATGGGTCGCTATTTGCATTTTGCTTAAGGATGGGTATTCAGTTCAAATCGAATGACAAAATCAAAAAAATCAAAAACTAAATTTTCAAAAAAAGTACATAATGAATCGATCTAAATAAATTTACTAACCAAATCAAACTTATCTATTGGATTTAAATTAGTTTTGATTTGATTTAAATTGAATTTTTTAAAAATTTATTTTTAAAATATTTTTAGTACAAATAATAAAATATATTTTAAAATATTATATATATATATTAGCTTTTCTGCTCAGCACCTTTGAAACTCTTCATGTACACATAAATTAGTTTTAACTGGGTATGCTTTTGTTAAACATAATCATTGTATTATCATAGTGGGAGAAAGGCAAAGAGGGGATTTTTGTTGACTTCATTGTGTAATACATACTATAGATTATTAATAATAAATGAGCAAAAATGATGGCTCCATAAACATGGAGTGTTGTGATATTGTTAAATATATTAATAAATTCAATATTAATGATAAATTTATAAAATTAAATATATTATTAAATAAATTTAATAAATATAAATAAACATATTAATTATTTGATTATTAAATCATAAATCATTAAAAATGTTAATTATTATTGTTAATGTTGATTGTTTTGCAACATAATTAGGTTTCGGATAATTTGTAATCTAAGTAGTATGCAAAACCTATGGTTGAAGTGATCGAATTAAAAGAGTATTGCCTTTTCCCTTAGATTAAGTTCATTATTTGTTTGCTTATTCATTTAAAAAAAGTGTAGTAATAATGACTGAAATAATCAATCACAAGATTTTTCTTTATTTTTTTTAAGATGGCCTATTGATTCTTATGTCACATAATGGGATAATTGTGTTAAGAAATTCAATTTCAAGACTTGATCCATGGAAGAAATGAATGAATGACTGGGAATCATTTTTTAAAGTTGATAGCTATTGAAAGTGAAATATCCACTACTTAGATTAATTATATGTTAATAATTTTATTTATGTTTTCAATTTTATATGCTAATTTTTTAATATTAGAAGTAAGACATTATTAAAAGAATGATTTGTAAATAATATTTTGCTCCTTATTTATACAAATATCGAATACAGACAAACTATGTGCATGCATGCCTACTTTTTAGTATTAGTTTTTTTCAAGATTACTATAGATGACTCCAACTATTTGAGATATATATATATATATATATATATATATATATATATATATATA
>CATIWR010574771.1:0-29899 GCA_949677035.1 Omphalea diandra | reverse complement strand
GGATGTAGGGATTGTTTTGCCCGAACCACTATAAAATCTTTGTCTCCTTGCAATTCTTTCTTCTTCCCTTAATCTTTAGTTTAAATTTTTAAACACCAATTCAACCCCCCTTCTTGGTGCCTAGGGACAACAGGAGTCTCTCTTTCTAACATTTTAACTTATGTAAAACTCTATCTTGGATCAGCGAGAAAATTTATTTCTTGAACTTACCCACAACAAAAAGCAATCCTGTAACGACCATTTTCATTTACAAAACTTATAGCATTTATGTCCAAAATACACATGCATAAAAGTTTTATTCATCATACATACACAATCAAACATGTATTTAATGTACATATATGTTAACTAATTTCAAGGCTAGTGACAATAAATTGGTTCCTATCTAGATGTATATACATGACACAAGGAGAGAGAGTGTTGGAATTCAACCAACGACTTGTGGTCCATGTGTCTCGATGCAAAACTCTAAACACCAAAATGTTCAATCTTATGCTTCAGTATCTGAAAAAAAAATTACGATTTGGTGAGTCATGACTTAATGAATAAAAACAATAGTCAGATTCTTATGACACAACCAACATAAGAATATCATCATGATAAATTATAAGTATAACAATTAACTATGCAAGTGCAAGTGCAATAGATTGATTTTTATTGTGACCTTGCAAGGCAAACACTAATTTCGAGAATTCATGTAATTCAAGTGACATTTGATTTTGCTAGCCAACATATAACAAGTGAACCATTTGATCAATAACATGTGCCAATGGGACATATTAGTCCATCTTCCATGTGATTTGCAAGTGTTTGACAAGCCGGTCACAACATCCTTTTAGTTCCATATGCAAGTGTTCATAACAGTGGTATACCAAGTAATTATTAAGACCATATAATTCTTGCTTGACTTGTATTCATATGAAAAAGGTAACAATTCAATCACATATACATGTAATAGGACATAATCACATCATAAAATTATCACACATATACAGATTATAATCTAATTATCGTTTTTACTCACCTTTTGATGTCGCCAACCTTTACGGTAGGTTTGGTTATCTCTCTAGGGCTTCCTCAAAGTGTTAAGATCCTAACATTTGATACATACATGGTTATAAGTATGCCAAAATGATTATGAATGCTTGGTATGAATTATGACATGATCCATGCAAGTGGACCTAGTGTTTATGCATGTTTTTCCTCATATGGCAGCCTGAGCTTACTACACTCTCATAGAAATAATTCTATATCAACTGAATTGATTCTTCTTTTCAAATAAAACAGACACATAATGATACAACATATTCAAATTTTCGGCCAATATAAGACACACAGAAAATGGGGCGAATTTTTAAATTTTTCTCTACTTTAATATCATCTTAGTCTGAGTAGGTCTTACATTCTTGGGTATATCTCAAATTGTACAAATCTAATTGCAATAATAATCTACCATCAGTTACAAAATAATATAAAGGAACATTTTTCATGTTTTACTCATTGTCTAATTCAGTCTATAAGGTCACCAAAACAAATGACCAATCTCAGGGTGAATAAGTTTTTAACATATTGACAGTCAGTCATAATAAATGGGCAATATCTTAACAACCATACAAAATATGGAAACAATATTTTATAGTCATGTAGATAATATATAAATATACAAATTTCAAGTTTAACATATCACCAAATTCCTAATCTATGACTATCAAATTCTTAGAAAACAGAATTAAAAGACAGGTGAGGTTTTATCCGGGTACAGGGTCAGTCACAATCAATGAGTCATATCTCTTTTCACATAGCAAATCAATCCAAAATGCTTTACAGGTATTTAGAGGGGATATAAAGCTAAAAATTTCATGTTTTGAACTTTATCAAGATTAGAACATAAGACTATCAAAATATAAGAAAACAGAAAGAATTAGGTCATTTCAGTTGGTTGTGAACCAACCTTAATGAAGGAGCCATAACTCCTCGCTCATACAAAATCAAGCAAAACTGTTTCATATGCAGTTATATGGGATGTAAAGCAACAACTTTCATATTTTTCACTTTCTCTAATTCTTCTTCTAGGGTTATAAAATCATGGGTTCAAAATTTTGCTCTAATAATAAAATTAACACAATCAGCTCTTGTTCTTTTGAATTTCAACTTCCATCCAATAACTCTACCTCAAATACTCCATAATTTTCACTAACCATGCATGATCAACATGTCATGATTTCATTTGAGAATAAGATAAATTAACTTACCTATTATCCCAAAATCAGAAAACCTTAGGCTTCCTCCTTAGGCAGCTCACTCTTCTTCCTCTCCTCCTCGTCCTTCTTCTTCTTTCCTTTCTTTCTTTCTTAGCTCTCTATTTCTTCTGTTGTATCTCACGTCTAAGCTTTATAATATGTTCCTAAAGGGTAAAAAATTCCACTTGTAAACCTATTGTAATATGACAAAATCATGGTGTTGTATTCCTATTAGTTGAAAGTTCACTTTCCTCTTTTAGTCCCTTTTCTTCACTCCTTAAACACCTCCATCCATCTCCTAATTCCTATATGCCCCTTATACTTTAAAATAAGCTATATAACATCATTATTTATGATGATATAACATGCACACAACATAAAACAATTTTCCATGCAACTATACAAACATTACATATATGTTCAAGTGTCCTAAATGCAATTGTACATGTGTCATCGTCGTGCTTATCCAATTCACGTATCTAAATGATCATTTATCCAATGCATATGTTCATATGAGATTTCATATCATTTATGCAATGAATATGTTCATATGATAATGTTAAAGAATGTGGATAGAGATGTTACAAATCCCAAGAATTTTCCATGATCTACTACCTACCTCACACCCATCCTCTGTTGAATTTCCACCTTCGTAGACTCGGGAACATTTCTATTGAAGGATATTTTAAACTTTTCAAGATTAATTTGTTGCCTTCAAGTTGCAACATGCATGTTGAGTATTTTGACAATTTGATTAGCCTCTTGCTCCCCATCACCAGACAAAATAAAAGACTATCATCTATAAAGAATAGGTAAGACACACTAGGTGTGCCTCTGCAAATTTTAGTTCCATGAATGTCACCTGCTAGTTTCTTCTTACAAATTAGAGATAAAAACCTTCTACACATCATAAAAGGTAAGGGGGATAAGAAGTCTCATTGACAAAGCCCTCTTTAAGGAAAAATCTATCGTAAATTCTCCCATTTAATAACACAAAAAACTGAGAATGAAGTAATACATCTCATCACTAGATCAACCAAAAGTGAGGGACAACCTAATTTTAACATTATTTTTTAAAGAAAACACCACTCAATTTTGTTAAAGGCTTTGCTCATATCCAATTTTAGAAGAAAATTTTCTCTTTTACCTTTAATCCCTTTTTTTTTTTATGTAATGAAAAAGTTAAAATGCAGCTAGACCATTATTAATGATTAGATAACCTAGAGCAAACACTGATAATGCTCTATTAGATTATTGTGGTCTTAATTTTTAATAAGATGGAAAATCTAATAAAATTTTAACAAAATTTGTTGGATTAGTTTTGTTGCTTTTACCCACTATACTATACTATTGTAATCTTAATTTTAGGGACTAACCTTTGAGTAAATTTTTTTTTTTCATAAAAAAATTTGTAGGAAATGAAGGGCAATTTTGTCAATCACTTAAAATAAATGTTTTTTCAGACGATCTTTAATTCATCATGTACATATGATAAAATATTTATCCATTGAAAAAATAATATAATAAAAGATTTATATAGATAATGATAGATTTCTTTTTTTTTTTTTTAATTGCTAGCCCTATAAATTGAGATGTTACATTGCCTAGCATAAATTCTCCATTATCTAACTTTTTTTTTAAAATATATTTGATTCTAATTGAAAATTGAACTTGGGATCTCATATTTTCAAAAGTTATTTTAACGTCATTAAATCAGAGATTTATTGATTTTAATTTTTTTATTACCCACTCAAATCAAATGCATCTTCTACTGTTAACTAAATATTTTTTGTTTAAAAAAATAAAATAAAAAAAGGGGCAGTAAGAATAGTGTGGGGAAATATAATAAGAAATGTACCCGCCAAGTACATGATCTACTTTCAGCTGTTTATCCGCTGCAAAGGAACAGTCGTTTCCCCAACAAAAGCTGCCACTCCAAGATTCTATAGACGGACAGAAGAGAGAGAAACATATAATAGTGTATGGTGAAATAGAGCAGTCAGCTTCTTTATTTTGATAATTTTAACTAACAGAGGAGTTTCTGCCTCTGGCTTCTTGATTTTGATCAGTTTAATTTATCTTTTGGTCTTCTTTTTAATTTTTGTTGCTTTAGAAAAAAAAAAAGATTAACGTGTTCTTGTAGAGTGGTGCATAAAATCAGATTATGATGGATGAAAAAGCTGAGACTTTGGATGCTGTGTTGAAGGAAGCTGTGGATTTGGTATGTAAACGGAGAACAAAAGTAAAAACAGAGCAGCCAAACCCATGTCTCTGTTTTCCCTCTTTGATTACTAAAGTTTACTGCTTTTGATGATTGTATTAGAATTATGAGTACTGGGTTTTGTTTTCTGTGTTGAAGGAGGCTATGGATTTAGTATGTAAACGAAAAACAAAAGTAAAAACAGAGCAGCCAAACCCGTATCTTCCTTTTGGATGATCAGAGTTTACGTCTGATGATGATTGTCTTAGAATTATGAGTTTTGGGTTTGGTTTGTTGTTGATTTTTATGGTTTGGGTCTGAATTTGGAGTGATTGAGTTGCAGGAGAATGTGCCAATTGAGGAGGTTTTTCAGACTCTTAGGTGTAATTCAAATGGTCTTACAACAGATGCTGCAGAGCAGAGGCTTACCATTTTTGGGTATAACAAGCTTGAAGAAAAGCAGGTTAAAGTCTATTAACAGTTAATCTGCTTTTAGTGGCCAGTTCGCAATTTTCTTTCAATTTAAGTGACGGGCCTCTTCGAAATTTTTACAGAGTTTCTTTTCCAATTTTCTCTGAATTTAACCCCGAAAATAAAAAAAGAAAAAAAAAAAAAGAAAACGAAGAATAAAAAGCCAATTATCTCTCATCTCCTTCCACCGTGTGTGTGTGTGGGTTTGAAGATAACTGCTAATGGGATATCTTTTTTGTTGGTCTTGTGCCTACAGGAGAGTAAGATTTTGAAGTTTTTGGGGTTTATGTGGAATCCTCTTTCATGGGTCATGGAGGCAGCTGCTATCATGGCTATCGCGCTTGCTAATGGAGGAGTAAGAGTTTCTCTTGTTTTTAAATTTTTTATTATTTGTATTCTTGCTGAGAAAATTGAAGCTTTTAAAAACAGATTTAAGAACAGAAAAAGGAAGAACTTGAAGCTTCAGTTCACTTGATTCTGAAAAATGAAAAACTTAGTATACTTTATTTTCGAAATGCTTCTTCTGAAGTCTTGGACTGTCGTCAAGGACTCTGGGTGTGGAAAAACCATTGGGATTTTCGATTGCTTCGTTTCAGTCTCATACTTAACCTCTTCTTAAATTGTGCAGGGGAAACCACCTGATTGGCAAGATTTTGTAGGAATTATTACTTTGCTTCTTATTAATTCTACTATAAGTTTTATAGAGGAAAACAACGCTGGTAATGCTGCTGCTGCTCTTATGGCCCGTCTTGCTCCCAAAGCCAAGGTATGGCCTCTTGTGCTTGTTCTATTCTATTGGCTTTTGACAATTTTCTAGTAGGCCTTTGCATTTGGATGTGTACTAGAATTCATCTGAGTCGGCTTGTTAAATTTTTGGACTCGTTTAGTCACTAATCTGTTCCTTTACTGAATTGATTCAGGTCCTTCGAAATGGAAGATGGGCTGAGGAGGATGCTGCCATTCTTGTTCCTGGAGATATTATCAGTGTTAAGCTTGGAGACATCATTCCTGCAGATGCACGTCTCCTTGAAGGTGATCCATTGAAAATTGATCAGGTAAATTTTTTGCAACTTTATTTCTGGTTTGCTTGACTAAATTTATGTTTGGTTAAGTTGAAAGGTCTAACTATCCTTCTTTTGTATTGGACCACAGTCAGCTCTTACTGGTGAGTCTCTTCCTGTCACAAAAGGACCTGGGGATAGTGTTTATTCAGGTTCTACATGCAAGCAAGGAGAGATTGAGGCTGTGGTCATTGCCACAGGTGTCCATACATTCTTTGGCAAGGCCGCCCACCTAGTAGATACAACAAATCAAGTGGGACACTTTCAAAAGGTAAGAAGATCCAAATACTGTTTCTTTGGTTCAGTATGGCTATCAAAAGAGTGGGGATATGTTATTTGGAATTGTGAAATGTGTTTTCATGTTTGTGCATTTAGACCTAGTGATTTAGTTCTCATGTTTTTAATTGCTGTAACCTTTTCTTGAATTATGAGAGGTTATGCTTTCTCATCTGTTTGCTTTCGTATAGTTTAAATCCTCTTTGCTCTTTGTTTATTAGGTATTGACTGCAATTGGGAATTTCTGTATATGCTCCATAGCTGTGGGGATGATAGTAGAAATAATTGTCATGTACCCCATTCAAGATCGGAAATACCGCCCAGGAATTGACAATTTACTAGTACTTCTTATTGGAGGCATTCCTATTGCAATGCCCACAGTTTTATCTGTGACAATGGCGATAGGATCCCATCGGCTATCAGAGCAGGTTGGTAAAATTCAGCATGATTATATTTGATGGTTGGTGGAATGTATTAAGCTGTTTGTTTTGTTAATTATTTCAGGGTGCTATCACAAAAAGAATGACAGCAATAGAAGAAATGGCAGGCATGGATGTCCTTTGCAGTGACAAGACTGGAACTTTAACCTTGAATAAGCTTTCTGTTGATAAGAATCTGATTGAGGTTGATTGCAAATTGCTGTATATTGTAATTCCATCTCTAACTTTTTGATTGCTATTCCAACATTTTGCTTGCTTTTAAATTTACAGATCTTTGCTAAAGGGGTCGATGCAGATACGGTGGTTCTTATGGCAGCTAGAGCCTCTCGAGTGGAAAACCAGGATGCAATAGATGCTGCTATAGTTGGGATGTTGGCTGATCCAAAAGAGGTAGTCTTTTGCATACTATATGTAACTTTATAGTCTGAGATAATTCGTATAATTTAGTCCTGGCCATTTGTTTATCATTTCAATATGTTTTGACTTGTGACTTTAACCAGGCACGAGCTGGTATACAAGAAGCTCACTTCCTCCCATTTAACCCAACAGACAAGCGAACAGCTTTGACATATATTGATGGTGAAGGCAAAATGCATCGAGTCAGCAAAGGTGCGCCAGAGCAGGTATAGCTTTCATCAACTGCATATTTGATGCTTTGGCAATGTCAAGTTGAAGTAATTCATGTCTGTGGTTTGTTTATTAGATTCTAAACCTTGTACACAACAAATCAGAGATAGAACGCAGAGTCCATGTAGTGATTGATAAATTTGCAGAACGAGGTCTAAGATCTCTTGCAGTAGCATACCAGGTAAAGTGTACCATCTATGTCTTTCTTTTTCATCAGTGTCTACTCAGTTATTTTCACTTATTGTTATGATTGTTTGCACAGGAAGTTCCTGACGGTAGAAAAGAAAGCGCAGGAGGTCCATGGCAATTTGTTGCTCTTATGCCTCTGTTTGACCCACCTAGACATGATAGTGCGGAAACAATACGAAGGGCTTTGAATCTTGGGGTAAATGTGAAAATGATCACGGGTATGCATTGATCTCTTTGAAAGTTGTCTTAATATTTCATGTTGGATATCTTCAGCACTGTTAGGTGCACATGGTGCTTTTAGAATTGTTTGGTATTGTTCATCGACTGTTCTTGATTATTTTGATTAAGAATTAATTTTCCTGATCATTTTAATCTCCGACAGGTGATCAACTGGCAATAGCAAAGGAAACAGGACGCCGACTGGGAATGGGAACCAACATGTATCCTTCTTCAGCCTTGTTAGGACAGAACAAGGATGAGTCCATTGCTGCTTTGCCTGTTGATGACCTTATTGAAAAAGCTGATGGATTTGCTGGTGTTTTCCCTGGTATTTCATCTTATCCTCCTTTAAGTTGAATTATTTTGTCACTTTGGTCCTGGCCGATTGCACCCACCCACATCAACCTGCTAGTGTAGGAATGCAAATTAGTGAATCTTTGAGTACAAAAAATGATTTATCTCAATATTTAAACAAACTATTGTATATGCCAATATATTAAAATATATTTCCTTAATGTTTGGATATATTTGAGGAGCAGGGATTCCCTGTCAGTTTTAAGGTAGAGCTGATAGTATGAAGCTCAAAATCTGAAGTGGAGGCGGCTAGATACTACTGGACCACAGAGCCAGTGTTTCCAGTTATAAACTAGTAGTTAATTGACCTCTAATACCACCAAGTGAGAACTGAGAAGCCTAAGGGCAATGAATGATTTTTTCTCAGAAAAGCATAAGGGAGCATAAGGACTATAATTGAGATACTATGTATTGTTTTTAGCTTCCTTCAGTCTCTTTTTCTTGCTTCTTTGACTCATTTCACTGTCTGAACAGAGCACAAATATGAGATCGTGAAGCGTTTGCAAGCTAGGAAACATATTTGTGGAATGACTGGTGATGGAGTTAATGATGCTCCAGCTCTTAAGAAGGCTGACATTGGAATAGCTGTTGCTGATGCTACTGATGCAGCTCGGGGTGCTTCTGACATTGTCTTGACAGAACCTGGCCTCAGCGTTATCATTAGCGCTGTACTAACTAGCCGAGCAATATTTCAGAGGATGAAAAATTACACAGTGAGCCCAAATTCTAACCATTAGAAGTTTTCTGTTATTCAGAATTTATGGAAGTATGGCCTGCCTAGGTTCAGAAAAGATTACATATCCATCCTTTGTTCCAGCTGCTATATCCAAATCAAAATCGATAGTATGGCTCTCTAACTTAGTTCATTTCTTTGTGCAGATATATGCAGTCTCTATTACAATCCGTATTGTGGTAAGTTGTTTGCTTTTGGCTTTTCAAAGCTTGTTGTAAACCACAATACTTAATTTAATTGCTAAAATTGCACCTCTACTATTGTAATTAAAGTCTGACCAATATTAGAATTCTGGTTTCCATTCAATATAGGTTATCTAATTCTCATATTACTTTTATGGTAGCTTGGCTTCATGTTGCTGGCACTTATCTGGCAGTTTGACTTTCCACCCTTCATGGTGCTGATCATTGCTATCCTTAATGATGGTTTGTATCTCTTTTTTGATACATTCACATAATGTTTAGTTCAATTCTAACTTGAATTCATTTTATCTGCAAATGAATTTCTATAATTGGTATACTATAAAATAAGAATAGAATTTGTTTCAAATGAAATTAATTTTGTTTTTGGTTTAAGCATAGAATTCCATAAAATATTTTATTTTATAAAAATGTCTGTTTTTTATGTTAGGTTTAGTTATGACTGATTCCAAAGATTTAATGAAATAAAATTTTAAATTAATTTTCATTTGTACTAAACATATAAAACGTGAATTTACAAATGAATTGCATAAAACCTATGGAATTCATTTATACCAAACACAGTGTTGTGTTGATTAATGTTCTCAAGTATGCATGTGTCAAATATTTTATAGTTTATTTGATGATAAAACTGTTGAGAATTTGTTGGCTTTGACACTTTGGATTTGCCTTCTTAGTATTTCTAATGAGAATGCAGCATCTTGAGAGTTTTATGATAGGAAAGATGTTAAAATTCTTCAGAACTATTCTTTTTCTGCAACATTACAGAACTGTTCTTTTTAATACTAGATGGTGTATGCCATGCCAGGAACAATTATGACAATATCTAAGGACAGGGTGAAGCCATCTCCTCAGCCAGACAGTTGGAAGTTGGCAGAGATCTTCACAACAGGAATCATTCTTGGTAGCTACTTAGCTATGATGACTGTCATTTTCTTTTGGGCAGCATACAAGACGGATTTCTTTCCAGTAAGATAACTTTTCCGTTTTTCTTCTTTTTTTTTTTCCATAATTGTCTTTGTTTTGTTGGCTTTCTTATATGCTATTTTATTTTGTTTTTACAACTTGAGTTATTAAGCGATCGAGCGCTGTCTTCTGTTTTGTTGGTATTTCATTTCAAGCACTGGATGCTATCTTATTTATCAAGTAATTCATCAGTATGATTTCTCACCTCATGCTTATTGTTTGGGCTGATGCTCTGTAATTCTCAGAAAACATTTGGGGTTTCAAGCCTTCAAGAGAAAGATCAAGATGACTTTAGGAAACTTGCATCAGCAGTCTATTTGCAAGTGAGCACTATTAGTCAGGCTCTTATATTTGTGACTCGGGCTCGGAGTTGGTCTTTCATCGAACGTCCTGGCCTTTTACTTGTAGCAGCTTTTGTTATTGCTCAGCTGGTGACTGAACATTGATTTGTGTCTGCTTAATTTTTTTTTTTTAAGTATCTCCAATATCGCTACAAAATTTGATTTGCTATTTTTCTTTTCTTGTTCATGAGCAGATTGCTACTTTAATTGCTGTCTATGCAAAATGGAGCTTCGCTGCAATTGAAGGGATCGGATGGGGTTGGGCAGGTGTTGTCTGGCTCTACAACCTGATATTCTATTTCCCACTTGATTTTGTCAAGTTCTTCATCCGATATGCTCTAAGTGGAAAGGCTTGGGATCTCGTCATTGAACAAAGGGTACAAATTGCTGTGGTTCAAACCAATGGAGTTATGTTGGTCTGTGGAGGCGCCTGCTCAGTACTGACTATTTCTGGTGGAATTTTCTGTTTTATAGATTGCCTTCACAAGGAAAAAGGATTTTGGAAAGGAAGAACGTGAACTTAAATGGGCACATGCACAAAGGACCCTACATGGGTTGCATCCACCTGATACCAAGATGTTCAATGACCGCAGTAGTTACTCTGAACTTAACCAGATGGCTGAAGAAGCAAAAAGGAGAGCTGAGATTGCAAGGTAACCTTGCTAACAATGAATTAATTTGATCCTAGTCCTTTTTTTTTTTGGATAATATTTGGCTCCGACTGAGAATCAAAATTGCAACCTAAAAGTTCTAGAGATGGCTCCAATAACATTGAATAAAAAAACTGATTGGTTATCACAAATCTTTTTTGTGTGCATGTGTTTGTGCGGAAACTTATTGTAGGATGTTATTGTATTCTGGTCATGTTTAAGCAAATTCATATTGTTAGAAATGAATGAATCACATTAGCCTTGAGATGCATGTGCCTGTACTGAAGGTTCAAGGTTGGGATTTGTTTTCTGATGTTTAGCACTTGCAAAACATCCAATGAAGATTCAAGTAATGCGTTAATCAGAGAATGAGCTTTAACATAAGAATGCTTGTATAATAGAAGTTTGAAGACATGGTACTACTGCTATATGATCTTCAGTTTGCCAAGTCAATAATTGATTGGGCCAATAACACAAAAAATACAGCAACATAATGATCAAGCAATAGACTTCAGTTTGTAACATTAACATGTTATGAAGGTTGAACAATCTTGCTAAGCTAGTACTTTTAAACTTCATTAATCCTATACTTTGTGCATAGTAGAATGATAGATGTGTTTTCGGCCAGTGAAATATTAGTCTGCTGAACATGCACAAAATTACCTTTTGCTGCTTGCAGGTTCAGGGAACTAACTACTCTGAAAGGGCATGTTGAATCAGTAGTGAGACTGAAGGGTCTGGACATAGACACAATTCAACAAGCCTACACTGTCTAAAAAAGTTGTGATTGTTTTTACTTCTTCAGAGGTATATGCTGCTTTTCAGAGATGGGAATGAAATCTATCACTTATTTTCTGAATGCATAACCATAATCCACCTGCAGTTGTGTATAATATTTTAGAATAAAGTTGTTTCTTAATATTTGCAATATTATACCATCATTTTTGTTTTCTGAGTTTGTTACCTTACTTTCGCCAAATAGAAGTAACCATGTTGCTCTCTGGTTTGTTATCTAAGTCGACTGGATTTGCATTCTCTCCAAATTCAGATTGATGACTTATAAATTATAAATTATGCCTTTCAAACTCATTATGAAAGTATAATTTTAAACTCAGTTCAAGTTCTCAATCATGTCCAAATGTTGACTGGTTATTCATGAATCTGATCAATTTCAGTCAAGTAATGTAAACTAAGGCCATACTGGCTTAATAGGATGTGAATGTAACCATAATTGTATGCTTGGCTGATTAAAAAAGGGTTAGTTACTATAACTCTGTGATTTGTCATAATTAACTAAATTTCTTCTCAATTTTTAATATTGTATAAAATATCCATTGATATTGTTTTTTTATATTAAAAATTTAGTTCATTAATTTTTTTTTATTAAATACATATGAAATATCAATAGGAGCATGTCAGTACAGCTGCGACAAACAAAAATTGAAGCCAGAATCCAACCAAAAAGAGAGCGAAAAAAAGAAGCATAGATCAAAAAATATGGAGAAACATAAAACAAAGTCTCAAAATGATGATTAGCAGTATGTTTGTTGTCCTGACCTTACAAGACTCAGCCCTCCATCTCCATCCCCCACCATTCACTGCTCCTCCTCCATCTATTGTAAAGGTGGTTTATCCCATGGAAGTATAGGAGAATCTGGGGCATCAACAATAGTACCAGATATCTATTAAAATTCAATTCCAACGCAGTCACTAAAAGCAGAGTCATACACAAATAGAAGAAACAGAAAAATGCAAGTACAAAGCAAAATTGAGTAATCTAATTTTTTTCCCCCTTATATTAAGTGTGGGTCTTGATTTACAAGGGGAGCCAAATCAAGAGGATGGGCCAGAAAAGTACATCCAGATGGAATTACAATTCTGGCTCTTCCTGGGAAAGAACAAGCCACCAACCAAGCATTCTTGTAAGATTTTTCATTTGAGTGAACTAGCAACTAAACATTGAGCGATTTGGTAGCTACCCAGTAGTTGTTTTTTAACGTCAATATGCAACATTCAAAACCAATTATAAGAACTAAAGTAATTAAACAATTATTTCTCAACTCAGACAAATTATAAACAGATGAACAGTTGAGGTTACTATCATAATAAGCAGAAAATGATTGACCTGAGCATCATTATTAACACCAAAATCACCAACAAAGAAGACCCCTTTGATCTGATCGAGAAGCTGCCAACAACTCGGATTGCGTGAGCTGAAGGAGAAAGTCGAAACCCTGTACGCATTCCTAAAAAATTATGGATCAAAAGAATCAGACATGGTGACCAAGAACCAGCTCCAATGTTTTGAAGAGGACACGAACATAGGAAAGTCTGTAACATGTTGTTACGGTGTCTTGTTCCTTGTGGTGGCGGTTGAATCGTTCTCATGATAAATTAGATGTATTTTTTTAACAAGATTTTGATAAAATCTGAAGATGATGAACAATAAAAGAAAAGAAAGTAAATAAGGAATCATTTGCTAATTGGATGAATTGAGTTATGCTTTTGCAGAGAAGAGTTGAAATAAATTCGAAGAAAAATAAAATGAGAAAATTAACAATATATGGCAATTATAAGGATATTTATATCTTTTGAAAAAAAAATTTTTTGCGCTCTTTAATTTCTTTTTCTATTTCTTTCATTTTGACTAATGAAAAAAGTGACTTCTTTCTAATGAATGAAAAAAATTTATAGTATGAAATAATCATCATATTAAATTAAAAACTTAGGGTTCATAGTAATTAACCCATTAAAAAAAAACAAAAACTTTATGTCACGGTCATCTTTAGCGAATGCAACGTACTTCACATACTAAACCTAATAACAAGCAAGAAATTATAGAGTGATGATATTTTATTGCTTCTTTCAACTTCCATTACCACCTCTGTTGCTGCTTTCACAGCCGACCACCACTTGACGAGAACATCATTGTCACCATCATCTCACTCACCACCACAATCCCATTCTGCTATCACTACCACCATCACCACTAAACTATGTATAGAAATAAAATTGGCATTCATCTTGGGGCAAAAAATATTAAGTTTCCCTTCATTCTATTTTCTATCAAACATAGCCTAAAGACGTATCAAATCTCCATCCCTGGAAATTTAAAAGGAAATGGCAAGCCGTGGTAACTTTTGCATACCGCTCATTGCCACTAGCCTTAATATCACACATCAATCATCAACACCCCTCTGCTATTACCACACCACAAATATTTGATCATTGCTTTATGCATATCAGAGCGACATAAAATCAACATTCGATAGTTCCCATCCCACTTCCACGGTTAAAATATATGAAACTAAAACAAACCCAATTGGTATATGCTAGCATATTAGTTGAGATGCATTTGGCTATTGAGGGAACTAGACACATTCTAACATGGGGTGTGAAACAAAAAGACAATTCCAGTTCCAATCCCAATAACGCGCACAATTGTTTAATCTTTTGATTAAATTGAGTTATTTATCATCAGTCATCACATTATCAGTAACAGATAGAAGGTAAGGAAAGAGTTGCCAAATATTACATTACATAACAAGGTATGCAAAGGCAAGGCAAGATACAATATCAAGAAGCAGCTACAAGAGCCCTATGCTTCTCAATCTTCTTCTGAAGCTCATCCTTCCTAGCTCCCACAATCCTATCCACTTCCTTTCCTTTCTTCACCAACACAAATGTAGGCATTGCTTGCACACAAAAGTCCTGTGCCACATCCTATTAAACACACAACATTCATCATAAGAAATCCTAAACTCAATGCGAAATTTTAGGCAGTGTTTGTCGCAAAGTGCAAGAGTTCAGAAGTTCAAATCTTGGCAACGCTAATCCTGATTCCCATGTGTTCAAAACAAACTTATATGCAATTAGATAAATAAATAAAGACATACAGACAATTCATCCACATCAATCTTGGCAAACTGAACATCGCTGAACTTTGCAGCCATGGCTTTGACTATTGGTTCCATCATTCTACATGGTCCGCACCAGGATGCAGCGAAATCTATAACCATCTTACCTCAAGAAATCAAAATCAAATTATAATAAGTATGAATAAAAATCACATTCCCATTTCAATATCTAGTCCAAAAGAAGATATATATATATATATATATATGTGTGTGTGTGTGTGTGTGTGTGTGTGTGTGTGTGTGTGTGTGTGTACCAATTGAGATGAATCTTTGATGGAATTGAAGTGGAGCAGCCATCGCTCAGAGGAGTGGAACGTTGTGACTCCGGAGTCATCCGCTGATGATGAATTTCCGTCGGCGGCGGAGGCGTCTCTAGTGAGGGCAGAAAATAAAGATCCCATTGGGGCATCCACCAACGCCAAAACCACGCCAAGCAAGATTCTTTCTTCGCAGCTTCATTTTGTTGTCGGGCTTCGCTTTTTATATCGTGTGCCGAGCTCCGCTCCCGTTACATGTTGGTCACTTTTACCAACTTTTTTACTAATAACTTTTCTTTTTTTTAAAAGAATGACTATTATTTTGATGCGACGTAAAAATATGTCAAAAATCTTATTTTTACTTTAGTGATTGAATACTCATAAATTGGTGAGTTGATAGTTAAAAATTTTGTAGGGTTGTGATTAGATTCACGATAAAGATTACTGTGTCGTTTACGTTGTTATATTATAATATCGTATTTAATAATTTATCGTTACATATAGAAATAGATATTACAAGCAATAAAATAGCAAGTTATTCATTAACGTCATTAAATGGTATTATTAAATCTGTAACCGTATAATGCACCATAAACTCAGATATAATGTTTTGAATTAGTATTTTTAGTAAAAAAATATATTAAAAAAATAAAATATAAATATATGCGCTATTGATTATTTATCTTTATTAAAATTAAAAATTAAAAGTTTAAAAAATTTATGGACGTTAGAATTTTATATTAATTGTTATAAAACCAACTAAGATCAATTCTTAATCTTTTTAGTACTGATTGGATCCAAACTCATCTAAAAGCAAACACATTAGATTACCCACTATGAACTACATAGGAAAGAAATGCGTTTTAGGACGCACCTAAACCTATTATCCCACTATTCAACCCGCACTATATGTGCATTAATTTTAATGACAATGCTTTCTTATTTGTGTATGCTACACTTATGTAATTCATTTGCCTTTTTCAAACAACGTGCTTCTCATCTGATTGCTTTGCTTCCAGGCTCAGTTGCAAGTCAGTGGTGCTCCCAGTCCCATTGCTGCCTTTATACCTATACCACTTGGCACACACTAGGAAGTAACATAAGTTTACTACACCTAAAGCAGCAATGAGATAATAAAAGGCATCCAGTTTCCCTTTGTTGAGATCCTCTGCTAACCAATTCCCACCTCCAGATGATGGTGATCTTGCTGTAACGTAGTGAACTGTGGAAATTAGAAAACTGCTGATATAATTCGAAAAGGCTAACGCAAGAAACAAGGAAGAACCAGCCACACTTCTCATGTTCTCAGGAAACTGCTTGTAGTAAAACTCAACCTGGCCAATGGTATTGAAGGCTTCAGTTATTCCTGCAAGTGCTAGTTGAGGGACAAACCATAATGCAGACATGCATGATATTTCTCCCTGGCGTGCAATGCCTAGCGTTGGTCTTGTAAGAGCTAAATGCCTTCTTCGCTCTTCTACTAAAGCGGCAATAACCGAGGTGACAATTGAAAGAACAATGCCGATTCCCATTCTTTGAAGCATTGTGATTCCTCCTTCTTTACCGGTGACCTTTCGAAAAGAGGGAACCAGAATTCGGTCGTAGATGGGAATCCAAATGGTAAGGGTTAACATGGAGAAGACTATGAATGAAGCGGCAGGGACCTTAAACCCAGAATTGCCAATTCTTCTATCTGATTGAAGTGCTTGAAACACAACATAAGTCTGTTGCTGAATTATTCCAACAAAGTATATTATGGCTGATGCCCATATTGGGATCACTCGTAATACGCATTTTGCTTCTTCTACTTGCTGGATGCTGCAAAGCTTCCATGGGTTGGCAGCTGATCCATTGGAATTGATTTGGTCTTCTTTAGTTATGACTGCAGACTTGTCAAGCCACCTGTTTTAATTATGATGTTACCAAACACAAGTATTACATACTTTATCTTTTGCATGCTGGAATCAATAGGATAATGGCACAACTTAAACTCACCTACCATGCTGTGTATATAATGCTAACAGAAAAAAAAAACAACAGAAAAGAAAAAGGGTTTTTCTTTAATTACCTGAATTGATCAGTGTGAAGAAGCCTCGAGTTGATAGAATTGTTTGGCATATAATTGAAAAGGCATAAAGCAGGATTTTCAGGTAGGTTTAACCTCCGTTTCTTAGCAGCAGCAACTAGCACTTGAGCCACACTAGTGATGGGGCTGCCCTCAGGTGCCACTTTGACGTATAGTTTAGAACCCAAGAAGTAAAGTACACAGGACAATAACATTAAGCAAGCAGGAATAGACAGCCCAATAGCCCAACTAACATTGGATTGAACATAGACAATGATGGTTGCAGATACCATCATAGCAAATGTGAAGGTGAAGTAGTACCAATTGAAAAAGCTATTGATGCCTCGCTTGCCTGATTCAGTAGCTGGGTTGAACTGGTCAGCACCAAAGGCTAGGTTACAGGGTCGGATACCTCCAGCGCCAACGACCAGAAATCCGAACCCACTAAATAGAAAGGCTAACTGCCATGCCGCCGGTCCAGTACATGTCTCAGTGTGCTTTGGATCACATTTTGGAGGGTGCAATTTTGGGATTGCTGCTGTGAGTGTCAGTGCTGTCATCCCCTTGAAGCAATAAGGAAGTAAAAATAAAAGTCACCACACGCACACAAGCACATAAATAACAACGCTTCCGCTCATATCTAACCTACTAATCTGTTCAAAGGCTCTTAATAATTGTGATAAAAATTTAAATATTATTTATGCATAAAAACTCTTTTTTTTATTTTTTTTGTCTCAAGTTCATTTTTTCTTTAACAAGAGTCCCAATAGATTAGAGGAATTCAACCAAGATGCTGAGGTTCCATGAGAATACACTACCAACAAAATTAAGTCAGGATGTTTTTGTCTCTACTTCAGTTACTGATTTAGACTTTAGAACGTGAATATCATTATTGTGGGGGCACGAATCTTGATAGTAATCCAAATCCCTCAGAAAAACAACAAAATTACCATAGCTTTCGAAGAAAATTCAGTTACAAGACCAGGAAGTAAAATATAAAACGGAAAGGAATTTATGAAATGTTATTTCTATAAATCTTCAAGTCAATTACTGATTTAGACTTTGAAAAGAATGATGATATTGCCCGCTAAAAATAACAAGACCACTGAAATTTTCAAAGAAATTAAGTCTTAATGATATATATGCAGCAGTATATAGTATCATCTTTGTATATATTACCTTTATTTATCATGTTACACAAGAAGGAGGGGGAAATCGAACCCAGGACTTGATGTCCTTGTAGAAGGTACACTAACCAGCCTATAATGTCCTTCTGGAAGATACACTAACCACTCTGGCTAAGCTCTATATAAATTAGCTCTTGATATAGATACTTTTTGCTTCAAATCCAACTTTTGTGTCAATATTACAGTTTGCTCTAAGGCCTTCCAAAAAGTAAGAGATTCACAGCAATTAATGAGACATCTGCTCATGACCAGGAAGATGCAGACATAATCTTCTTCAGGATAATAATTAGTAATCTCACTTAGAAATCAAGGATGTTAATAGAATTCATCTAAAAAGGAATTAATTATCGTTGAAAGGTTATTATTGTTAATAAAGACCATAACACAATTTGAGTATTAATTAGTTTTTCAGTTTAGAAGTTGAAGGACTAGTACCAAAAGAGAACTGATGCAAGCAAAGCCCAGAGTCTTGTAGCGACCAAAGTAGGAGTCTGAAAGAAAAGCACCTACTAATGGTGCCACATTTGTTGTGCCATTGAATATATTTATAAGCAGGGTAGCTGTTACGTTCTTCATGTTAAAAACTGTTGTCAGATACACCAGCAGATTTGCTAGAGTCCCAATAGTCCCTAGCTTCTCAAAGGCCTCATTTCCTGCAAGTTAATTTATATAGCTTCTCAGATGCTGCAAGAGAAGTATGAATTACACACACAGACACATATATACACATATAATTATGCATACCTATGATAAATGGCATGGCTTTAACACCTCTGTAGTTTGTGACATCCAGAGTAGATGATTTACTTTTCTCCTTGTTCTCCTCCATAGCAATGTTCTAAGGAATAAGAGTAGAATCTAGTTTTGTGCAGGTTCTTCTTTTATATTACAATGAGAGAGAAACGTACAGCAAAATGTAACAAAACTAAAAAGCAAGATATCATTATCAATAAGTTTTAGCTTAATAATTGTTGGGATAAAGAGCCAATTGGCCCCCTGAACTTTTTCAAATAAATCATTTAAACCCAAATTAATTATTTGGGCATAACTCCGTAAGCTAATATAGTAAGTTTAAAAGAGCCAAAATCTTACAAATTTAAATTGTACATCCATAAAACTACAAGCCAAGTGTTTGCAATCTTTAATAATCAATTTGAAATAAGAGTTGAAGGATGCAACTTGAAGATTGTTTACCACTCATAAAGAATCCATTTCAATGATAAATTATCCAATCGTTTAGCTATCAACTAGTTCAAGCCTCCCTTGTGCCTAACGTTTAACTTCTCTTGATGCAAAAGAGCTTACCATTGCCTAAGACCTTGTCATAACCATTTGAACTATACGATCCGAACAATACACCCAAATTCGACCTTGCATGCTTAAGATAAACAACATCAACATTGAATGATTGTTCCATTTCTTGAATAGGAGTGCCATATATGCACACACCGTTCACCTCATGCATAGGTCGTTCACCATCCTTGAGCAGCAAATTGTTCCACCCTTGTTTAGATAATTTGCCTTCAATTTGAAAGCATCTTTAGGGTCACAACCTTTCCCAGATTAGGTATACACACCTCCTTAGGTGTTTCGCCTCCATCTTTAAAAGCATCTAAGGGGACCAATCTTCATCCGAAATCCTTAGGGCTTCACAGGGCTAGGTGCTCAAAGGTTTGACTCTTTTTGATATTTGTCTTTCAAAGCATTATTCACTGAAAGTCAATAATATTGCTATAGGTAGAACCTACAATTAAAAAAAAATTTTTGACAAAAGGTAAAATTTCTCAAGGTTTTGTTTCAAACTATCATTCAAATATATGATTAAGGATAATGTCCTACCAACCTTGGGGTCAATGGTCAACAATATTAATATTTGCTTTTATCTAACCTTTTACTAGTTGAATTCATACTAATTCGCCACCTAGGAAATGTTTAGTACTATTAGGGGAATTATATGTAGCTAATTGATCCTTTTAGCACTGTCTAAGTAAGGTCTTTTCCAAATTCACAATGTACCCACTTGAGCTTACTTTAGAATTCCAAATCACAACATTCGGGTGTTTTTAGATGCTCTAAAAAATCATAGCAAATCACCAGTATTTCATGCTATAATGAGAAAACATTGCTTTAACCCAATCATTAAAGGAAGGCATACCTATTATCAACACATTCAAAGATGACATACGCCAACATTCTTGAGCCAATGTACATCGGAGTAAAATGTGAAGGATTGATTCCACCCCATTTTTACATACTTGGAAAATTATCTATAACTTAAACTCTTTTAGTAAGAAGGAGATCTGAAGTTGACAAGTAATTATTACAAGCTTACCATAGAAGATTCCTAACCTCTGCATGTACCTTTAATTTCCAAATCTATTCCTAACCTCTGCAGGTACCTTTAATTTCCAAACCTTACCCCAAATAGGATTTGAGAAATGATCTAATTACCCTTCAATTCTTCTATAACAGCTCTTTACAGTATACGTATCATGCAAATCATCAATCTAAATTCAATAATCTTTAATTTCTCTATTGTTTAATGGAACTTTTAAATGAACTTCATATCCCTTTGATGCAATCATGGATGGCACCAAGCCAGAGGACATTCTCAAATTCAAAGGACCAATGACTAAAGCACAATTAAAGAAGTTTAAAGAAACATTAAGAACTTTTGTGTAAGAAGAAATCAAGCTTAGGATGGAGGTTCAAAGCAAGCATGCGTATGGAGAAATTTGTGAATCTTCTTTTCCAGGGCAAAATCATCAATTATGCACTTTAATTGCATATGAGGGACTTCAAGATGAAATCTACAAGTCAAACTCTTCAATTGAAATGATTTACACCAAAAATAATATAAAAGATTCTAAAAGGTTCTAAAAAATTCTAGAAAGTTCTAAAATAATTCCAAGGAAGCTTTCAACATGAGGATTAACATGTAAGGAAACCTTAAAGAGACGACATAAGGGTCAGCTAAGAACATAAGAAGACAAGGTTAAAATCAAAAGTCTAAGATCTTCTAAGATTTACTTAGTTGGCATCACTTTTTATTCCTCGTTTCTTATTAGTCAAATTGTATCTTCTCTTTAGCTTAGGATTTTAATTGTTTCTTGATTAGTAAATTTATGTCTTGTTTAGAATTACTAGTTAGTGTTTTAACAACCCTAAAACACTACTTGGTCGAATTCTCCATAGCATATTAGAGGATTATTCTCTTTTCTTCTAAATAGGATACTTAGTATTTAGATTAAGATTTAATTCATGTAAAGCCTATTTAAAGGCCTTAAAACCATCCACTATGGATAAATGATTATTAAATTTGGTTTTTGAGAGATATGGTTCTCTTTTTGGTTTTTGAAAGAGCTTTTGGTGAGGTTATTGAGTGAAGGCTGGGTAACTTTGCAAACTTAGTTTAATTCTAAGCTTAAAATGCATAGTTAATCTTAGGTTTGGAACTTAAACAATCTTTAATTCTTTATAACTAATTACGTTACTAGATATAAGTTATCTAAAGGTCTAATTGGGAATTAAAGTTTCATTGTTTGATTAGCTGATAGATCCTAGAAAAGGGTGTTAATATTGCATATGGGTTTAGGATAAGTTACCCATATTTGTATCATTTGGTGTCAGAGCTAAGACTTCATCAATCAAGTACGTATCCTTTGTTTCTTCTTATTTGCATTTAAAGTAAGATTTCTCTTTTTATTTCATTCCTTATGTTGTACCTTCTCTAATTTGGTTCCTTTAAACGTTCTTCATCAAATTCATTTCATTCATTATTTTTTACTAATTGTATATATCTTGTTTTTAGCTTCAAGTCTATTGTTAGCATCCAAAGTGTGTGTGTGTGTGTGTGTGTGTGTGTGTGTGTACGTGTGTGCGTGTGTGCATGTGTGTGTGTGTGTATATATATATATATATATATATTGCTTTGAGTCATATTCCTTCTTCCAAATTCATTTTCTCCTCTTATCTTACTCATTTGATTGTTTCTTTATTTTCTTTGATTAAAGGTCATTTATTTTAGCATCAATTATTAAAAAATAAAAGAAAAGAATGTAAAAAAATAAAAGACAAAGTAAAAGAAAGAAAAAAGGGGTTGAAATTATGAATTAGCTTTATTACAAAATAAGATTATGAATTATGTTGTTATAAAAGTGTTTTCGACCTATTACTTTCCAAATTCAATTGCTTGTGTTCAATTCAAGTCTTTGTAGGATTTAAATTCCAATCTCTCTTCAAATTGTGAGTTGGGTGTCAAATTAGCTTTTCATAAGTTTTCTTCTTTCCATTTTGTTTTTAATTGTCTTCTTTGATTTTCAAAGTCATACTTAAGTTTAGGATTGCTTTGTTTGAATTATGATTAAGCCTAAATTTGATAATAGTAACTTTAGTTTTAAATAAACTAAGAGAAAAGAACTAAAATGATAAAAAGCAAGAATGGTAAGACTATTAAGGGTAAAAGCCAATTTTATGTGAAACATTTAAGGAACATCATCTATTTAGAGTAAACATGTAAGAGAATGTTTTATGAGGATTTTTTCTTTGTTTTCTAACCATGAAAAATTCATAAAGAAGTAGAACAAGATTCTAAGTGGAAGCTTTTCATGAAATTTATGCAAGACACTATAGGCCAATCGCTGGAAAGAATTGATATGATGGAAAAAGAACCAACCACAATAACTCCAATACCACCCATACAACACACTAAAGCAAGCTAGAAGAGAAAGACGACATGATGATGATGAACAATCCATAGATGAAATCTACGAAAGGCATAAAAAGCAAGACAATTATCTAGCCAACATAAAGATGAAGATTTCCACATTCTAAGAAAGGAATGAACTCGAAGCTTATCTAGAATGGGAAAGAAGGTAGAGTTCGTGTTCGAGTGCCATAACTATTATGAGAAAAAGAAAGTAAAGCATGTTACTGTGGAGTTTATAAATTATGCTCTTATTTAGTGAGACCAATAACTAAAAGGGGTTATGGTGAAGATGTAGTCTCTACATGCCAAGATATTAAGTGAATCATGAGAAAATTATGCCTAACCATTGTTATAGAGACTTACATACCCATCTTCAAAGGCTTATGTGAGGTTTTAGAATGTGAAGCAATATTATCAAGAGATGAAGATGAGTTTATTATCAACATAGATAAGGACTAAGAATAAACCATGACTCATTTTCTTAGTGGACTTAATATAGAAATTGTTGATGTTGTATTGCAACCTTAAGTAGAGCTTGATGAGATGTACCATATGGCCCTAAAGGTGGAAAAGGAGGACTTCTAAGCTTAGTTTAATCTCTTTGGTAACAAATTGGAGCAAAAATAAGAGAGGAGCTGAAACAACCAATTCTAAGCCCAAAATTGATTTTATCAAATGAGGTAAGGAATGAGGAAGGCTAAAGCAAGCCAAACCAACCAAGGCCAAAACAAGTTCCATTGAGTGCTTTAAATGTCAAGGGTGAAGGACACATAGCTTGTGATTGTCCCAACAAGAAAACTAGGGTGATCGTGAATAGTGAAATTAATAGTGAAGATGCAAAGTAAAATGATGTGATACCCCCTCTCCTGAATGCTAGTGATGATAAGGATCTTAAAGAGGTGAATTGTAAAAAGTTTATAGTTGCAATGCAATCATTAAATGCCCAAACTAAAGCTAAAGAGGAATGGAAAATATCTTCCTTGCAAGATGTAAGATATAAGGCAAGGTATGTTGTTTAGTAATTAATGAACGTAGTTACACCAATGTTGCTAATACATATTTAGTAGAAAAATTAAACTTGCCTACAAACATCCAAAACCTTATAACTTGTATTGGCTTAAGGATTGTAGTTAAGTTAAAGTTACTAAGCAAGTGTGTGTTTCCTTTTTTATGGGCAAATAGATGAAGTTTTAAGTGATGTGGTGCCTATGCAAACTAGTCATATACTTTTGGGGCATCCATAACAATTTGATATATGAGCTAAATATGATGATTTTACTAGTAAGTATGAGTTTGATATGAATAGAAAGCATATTGTTTTATCTCTGTTATCATAATAAAGTTTATGAAAATCAAAAAAATAATAAAGAGAGAGAAATAGAGGGAAAACGCATGCACATGAGAGAAAAAAAATTAATTGCATAACAAAAGAAGAGTTGTGAGAAAACCCATAAGAGATGTCAAGTTAGAGAGAAAAAATGAAAGATTAGAGGGGATGCATAAAAGAAATGAGAGACACATGCAAAAGGAGAGGGTGTGTAAAAGAAAATCTTTTATGAAAAAAAGAGTGATGTGCGAAAACACTATCTAGTCCAAACACCTATGATTTTGTTTTTGTATAAAAAGGAATGTTTTTCTATAAATAATTCAATAGTTTTTTTTACCTAATATGTTGTTTCACTTTTGATGGAGTATGAAAACTTGTTCCCTAAGAAGTTTCAAAAGGAGTACCACCATTATGAGGGATAGAACATTAAATCTACTTCATTTCAGTCTTACAAATTTCTAATAAGCCACCTTATTGTAGTAATCTAGAGGAGACTAAAGAGCTTTAAAGGAAAATAAATGAGCTAATGAAAAAGGGTCAATTAAAAAGAGAATGAGTCCTTGTGCCATTCTTATTTTACCTGTGCCTAAGAAGAACAGATCATGGAGAATGTACATGCATTGTTGTTTCAAAAATAAAATCACTATAAAGCATAAACATCCTATTCTTAGGCTAAATGATATGTTGAAAGAATTACATAGTGCTAGTATATTTTCTAAAATTGATCTTAAAAGTGATTATCATCAAATTAGAATGAGAGAGGAGGATGAGTGGAAAAACTGTTTTTAAAAACAAAATATGATTTATGTAATTGGTTTGTTATGTCTTTTGGTTTGACTAATGCACCTAGCACTTTCATGAGACTTATGAACCAAGTTTTACGTGCTTATTTAAGTAAGTTTTATAATTGTGTATTTTGATGATATTTTTGTGTATAGTAGATCTTTAAAAGAGCATATAGAGCATGTTAAGTTGGCTTTTAATGTTTGGAGAAAAAAAGTTTATTTCTAGGGGCGAGCATGGATCCTAGATATATCAAACTGGACTGATTAACTAGACCGAAAAATATCTAAAATTAAAAAGAATCAAAATATCTGAAAAATAATTGCATTAGTTTGAATCTGAATAATAATTTAAGATGGTACTAGTTATTAATCTTTTTCCAATCTAAATATCTAAACCAATTCAAACTGGCTTGTACTGATCCTGACCATTATCCATAACTAGTGTATACCTATACTGATATAAACCAATCCTCAGAGACGAATCTTCATGAGGAAGGAGAGAATAATGCAAGCATATATGTGACCAAGCAAGAAGATATTCTCAAATTTAAGAGTATTATAGCACACTTGAAGAAGTTGAAAGAAACATTGGGAGCTTTTGTACAAGAAGAAATTAAGCTTGGGATAGAGGATAAAGGCAAGCATATGCATTGAGCAATTAGTGAATCTTCTTTTCAAGGGCAAAATCATCAATTATGTGCTTTAATTATATGTGGAACTTTAGATGAAATCTACAATTCAAACTCTTCAATTAGAATGATTTACACCAAAAATGATTTAGAAGAATCTAGAATGTTGTATAAGGTTTCAAGAAGATTTTACAAAGTTCTAAAATGATTCCAAGGAAGCTTCCAACCTAAGGATTAACATACAAAAAATACCTTAAGGAGAGGACATAAGGGAGGCCAAGAAGTCTAAGAAGATAAGAAGATAAGGTCAAAGTCAAATTCTAAGATCTTCCAAGATTTGCTAAGTTGACATTGTCTTTTCTTCCTCTTTTTTGATTCATTAAATTGTATCTTCTCTTTAGCTTAGGTCTTTAATTGTTTCTTGATTAGTAGAAGTTGTTTCTTATTTAGAATTGTTAGCTAATGTTTTAGGAGGCCTAAACTTCTTGGTCAAATTCTCTATAGCATATTCTAGGATTATTTTCTTTTCTTCTAAATAGGATACTTAGTGTTTATGTTAAGACTTAATTCATGTAAACCCTATTTAAAGACTCAAAATCGTCCACCATAGATAGATGATTATTAATTTTAGTTTTTGAGAGATATTATTCTCTTCTTTAGTTTTTGAAAGAACTTTAGTAAGGTTATTGAGTGAAAGCGTAGTAATTTTACAAACTTGGTTTAATTCTAAGCTTAAAATTGACATAGTTAATCTTAGACTTAGAACTTAAACAACCTTTAATTCTTTATAACTTAAGTTGCTAGATACAAGTTATCTAGAAGTCTAGTTAAAAGTTAAAGTTTCATTGCTTGATTAGGTGATAGATCTGAGGTAAGGGTATTAACATTGTATACAGGTTTGGGATAAGTTACCCAAGTTTGTGTTACCATTAAATTAAATGAATAAAAAATAACTTTTGTATCCCATGCTTTTTTAGTAATTCCAACCTAGGCATAATTTTGGTTGTGACTTTAGCATTATGCATATTTGAAAGCCAATGATCTGTTCAGGTAGAAATGTCCTTACCATCACCAACACAAATCTACAACCAGACTAAATAACCCCTTAGGCTGCCAAAATATTACTATACATAGCTATGGTTATTTCCTAAACTAGCTCAAAAAATTAGAACTAGAAAAGCAATTGGCCTTTAAAATGTAAGATATTAGAGAATTAGGCTCTTTCACAAATCTCTAGGCACATGTTCTAAGCATAGCAATGTTAAAATCTCGTAACTTTTTAAATCCAATACCTTTAAAATGCTTAAGCAAATATAACCTTCCCATCATATCCACCTAATACCTTGTTGATTTTCATATTTTCCCCACCAAAAATAGTTTAATATTCTTTCTAACTCCATACATAAATCTAAAGGTAACAAAAAGATATTCATATAATTAAGAATAATTTGAGCTACCATTTTTGCCAAATTTTCTATACCATCATATGAAAGGAACTTATTCTTCTAACCTTGAATGTGTTATCATACTTTCTCTTTGATAATGCCTAACACTTCTTTCTTTTTATGACCAACTAAAGAGTGTAGACCTAAATAATTTATAAAGAGTATAGACCTAAATAGTTTCCTTGATTGCTAAATGTGATGACATTCAACAAAGCACAAATCACATTACAATCAACCTTTACAACATTAGAACTGAACATAACCAAGGATTTCTAAAAATTTATTATTTATCCTAATTCATCTTTGTATTGTTTTCATAATATCATTATAATGCATCTTAATATGTCTTCATAATATACTTCATAACTTGGCTCTCTTAAATAATAGCTCTAAAAAATGGGAAACAATCATCTATAAAGAAAAGATGCAACACTGAAGGCTCTCCTTCTTACTTTACACCTGTGACGCAACTCTATAGCCTTTTTCCTTCACATTAGTGCACTAAATCCTTCAACACATAGAAGAAATAAATAGGGGATAATGGGTTCCCATGGCATAGCCTTTGAAAAAAGTAATAAGACCCAATTCACAATCCTCATGCAATACAATATCTAATAGTAATCACATGGTTCATAATTAACACAACCCAACCCAAATAATAACCTAAACTTGTTACCATATCTGTCTATAATTACTATTCAATCTTATTGTATAACTTGCCAAATTTGTCCTAACAAGATGAGTCTAGTAGAACTAATGGTTTGATAAGGACAAATATAGAAAAGGATAAGGATGAATTTGGTAAAGCTAATAGTTTGGTAAGGACAAAAAAATAAAAAAACCACGAGTATAAGCATAAAGGCGAACACAATGAGTTTGGTATATTAGAATACTCAAAATATAGAACGCTTTCAAGCCTAAGTGTGGCTCATGATTTTGTGTCATAATGGCTCATAGTTCTCTATCTTTATGAGTATGAATATTTAAAACATATAAGGCTTTTAAGCTTGAGGATGGCTTATAATATCATGTTGTGATGCCTTATGGTTCTCCACCTTTATAAGTATGAACCTAATGAGTAGCATGAGTCTGGTAGAGCAAGGTGAGTCTAAGGCTAAATGGCTTTGAGTACAAAAATGGTAGTAAAGCTGTAAATACTTATAATATAGAAGGCTTTTGGACAAGGGATATTAAGATAAGTCTTACAGAAAATGATGACTCTCAGATTAAATGGTTGGAAATATAAGAATAACAAAGTGATGAATTCTTAATAACGCCATAAATGTTCAAAAAATAGGTTTCTACATAAGGGGAGCAAGCCAAAATCCAATATAAAGAGATTCACACTTTAGCTTGGATTGGATGGGTCTAGACACAAGAATGGCATAGTGATAGGATATTGTGAATTTATGAATACTTAGAATTAAAAAGACTTGGTGCAAATACTCAAAATATATAAGACTTTCGTGCGAGAGGGAGTAGGCCAAAACGTAATGGAAAGAGACTTATATTTAAGGGGGAGATTGTTAAAATAGATTAATAATTCATTATCCCATATTAAGCCAAATTATGAAGTGCATATAATTTATAAGGACCCATAAGCCTTAACCACAAATATGTTCCTCATAAGGAGTAGGCCAAAACCCAATAAAAAGGTACTTACATTTGAGAGAGAGCTTATTAAGATAAAGCAAGTATTTGATATTCCAAATCAAAAGAAAAACTTTATGAGATGTATACAATTTAGAACGACTTGCAAACCAATTTATGTTCATTACAAGATCCATAAAAGATTCTATCTAATGTATAAGACTTCTTTAATCCTAACAATCTTTACGAATAAGGAGATTTCATATTCATTGCAATCAGTGATAATAATTAAAAAAAAGAAATCCTACTCTAACCTAAACTAGGTTTGTTTTCCTTTTTTTTAAAAAAAAATGAAATTTGTGTAGATAGTTTTCAGAGTCAAAGAAAAGCTATAATGACAAAGAGGAGATGAGAGTGTAAGGGGAGATGTGAGTAGGAGTGAGCTAGGTCCGGTCTAGTCCAAAGTTTTGAAAAACTCAGGAACCAGATTGAATTACCAGTCCCTCAAAAATGGAAGGACCAGGATTGAGACCAATTGCTTGAAGGATAGAAATCAGATTAAACTGAAAATCGGGCTGGTTATTTAGTTCTTTATGATTTTTTATTTTTTATTCGATTCCGGTTCAATTCTAAATTTATTTTTTAAAAAAATGTCATAATTATAATTATTTTAATTCATTTTATTCATATAAACTATCCTTTTAAATATTGTAGAATATGTTATAACATTAAATTATTTATTTTAAATGCATACAATTAATAAAAATATAACTTTATAATTATAAAAAGAATTATATTAAGTAATAGTCAACTATACAAATATATAATATATTTACAATATTTAATTTCTATATTTTTATTTAAATATATATATAACATATATATTGATTTATATTATATATATATTTATATTATATATATATATATATATATATATATATATATATATATATATATATATATATATATATATATATATATATATATATATATTCAGCTCCTTAGTTCAATTTCGACTCCAA
>CATIWR010574767.1:0-27434 GCA_949677035.1 Omphalea diandra | reverse complement strand
TTGCATGTCATATGAACTTTAGACTTTTCCAAATGGATGTTAAGAGTGCATTTTTAAATGGCATTATTGAGGAGGAAGTTTATGTTGAACAACCTCCTGATTTTGAATCACATTGTTTTCCAAACCATGTTTTCAAATTAAACAAAGCCTTATATGGTTTAAAACAAGCTATAAGAGCTTGGTATGAAAGGCTATGTTTATTTCTTTTATAAAATGAGTTTGAAAAAGGGGAAGTTGACACCACACTATTTGTGAAAAAGCACAAGCATGACATTTTAATTCTTTAAATCTATGTTGATGATATTATATTTGGTGCTACTAATGAATCTCTTTATGAGGAGTTTGCCAAGTGTATGACTAGGGAATTTACAATGAGCATGATGGGAGAGCTCAAATTCTTTGTTGGTCTACAAATCAAGCAACTCAAAGAAGGGATCTTCATCAACTAAGCCAAATACATAAAGGAGATACTAAAGAAATTTGGCATGGAAGGATGCAAAGTAGCAAAAACTCTAATGAGTAGTACCATCAAGCTAGACAAGGATGAATCGGGTATGGTGGTAGATGAAAAGAGATATCGAGGTATGATCGAATCTCTACTCTATCTTACTGCTTCTAGGTCGGATATAATGTTTAGTGTTTGCATGTGTGCTAGATTTCAATCTTCTCCTAGGGAATCTCATTTGAATGTTGTGAAGAGAATTTTCAAATATTTGCATGACACTATTCACTTAGGACTATGGTATCCTAGGAACACATCTTTTAGCTTTGTTGGGTATTCGAATACGGATTATGCATAAAGCTTATTAGATAGAAAGAGCACTTCCGAGACTTGCCAATTCATAGGTGAATACTTAGTTTCATGGTTTACTAAAAAGCAAGTATCGGTTGCCTTGTCCATCATGGAAGCCGAGTATGTGGCGATGGGTTATTGTTACACCCAAGTTCTTTATATGAAACAACAATTAAAGGACTTTGGCAAAGCAATTGATCATATTCCTATCAAATGTGACAATATTAGTGCTATCAATCTTTCAAAGAATCCCATCCAACACTCTAGAAGTAAGCACATAGATATTAGGCATCACTTTCTTAGAGATCATGTACAAAAAGGTGATGTTGTGTTAGAAATCATTGACACTAATTATCAACTTGCAGATATTTTCACTAAACCTCTAAATGAAGAAATGATGAACTTTATTAAAAGAGAATTGGAAATGCTTGATGGAAGCTCCCTCAAGTGAAAATTATTATTTGATATTGTGTGATATATGTATGTGATATGTTTGATTGATGATTGTTATGGAAGGTTTTATTATTTATTTCTAGGGCATCACATGTTTTTCAAAAATTTTCATTCTTATCTTTGCTGACTCATAATTCGCGATCGTTATTCCTTCTTCATACAAGTCAACTTCTACCGGCTGCCAAATGTCAATTTGCGGTCGCAAAATTTCTTTCCACCATGAATTTCGATCATTAATTTCAAAATTTTGATCGTTACAACACATATTCCTGAGGAAAATTTGTCTGTTACTAAAATTTTCATGAATTCGCCGTCGCGACTTCCATTTTCGCGGACGTGAATTTGAGTAACTACCTCACATTTATGTGATTTGATGTCTAACCATTTCCAACCCTTCATTTAATCAATTTCTAGTCATTTGTTATCGTTTACACACCCCTTCAAGCCTATAAATACCCCATCCAATAGTGTTTTTCTCACATCTCCTCCAAACAACTTCTACTTCTCAAATCACTCTCAAAATCTTCCAAGGCTTCTTCATTTATTTCCATGGCTCCAAAGAAATTCTCTAAGGTAGACAAGGGCAAAGCAGTGGCTTAACCCTCTGCACCTCTTGTCCTCCACCTCATGAAGGGCATAACCAATGAAGAGAAGGAAAGATATAAGGTAAACTCTTCCAAGGTGATTATCCCCAACAAGATTCCCTCCACATTCATGCTCGAAACCTTAGATCTCAACGATGAAATTCACGCATTTCTGTCCAATCTTGGGTGGAATGAATTCATCTTTCGAGATGAACCCGGGTATAAGGAGGTGGTGCGAGAATTCATGTGCACCGTGCAACTCACCTGCAAAGCCGAATCAAGGGCAGGCCAATATGGGTTAGTATTCTGGGGCTTTGGCGATCCCTATTTCATAACCTTCGACCAATTATCTTCCCTTTTCAATTTCCAAGTCAGAGAACACATACCCTTCATCATCTCCACACTTGATGTAATCTACTCTAAATTTTGGTCAGAGATATCCATTGAGACCAAACATCACCCTCGTTCTTCCCTCTCTAAACACATAAAAACCTTACCTTTGTGGATCCTTTATCAGATCATCACTTTCTCCATCAATGTGAGGGGTGATGGGAATGAGAAGGTTTCACAAAAAGACTTGGCATTCTTATTTTGCTTTGTCAAAAACAAACGTATACAAATCAGTCGCTGCCTTGTGGATCAACTAATCCATATGAGCACAAAGCCGAAGAGCCAGTTTTTACTCCTTTCTCATGTCACAGCCATCTACCATTTTGTTGGAGCTTTTAATGAGGAAAATGAGCAATTCCTCGCCAAAAAGCTCATTCCCTCTCAAAACTTCCTCGACCTAACATACCCTATCAATGCCAAGGCCATTCATTCAGACATTTACACCTATACCCTTAGAGAGGTAGGAGCAAATAAAGTGGAGCCCTCTAAAGATTTGAAACGAAAGAGGCTTCAAATCGATGAAGGAACAACACCAGTCCGTCCTCCTCCTCCTCAACCAAAAGCCAAGACAAATTTGTCTCTTACCACCTTAGATCGCAAATTAGACAAAATGATGAAGATGATGAAGCGAAGGCTCCTCTTCCTTTCACATCTTCATAGTGATATGGTGGATCTCCAAGAGAAACTAAGAGTCCCTCCTTGTCATCTTCTCGACTTCATGGAATTCAAAGATATAAAAGATGGAGATGACAATGAAGATGAAGTTAAAGATGGAGATGAAGCCGAGGGAACAACACCTGCACAAGTTGAAGACATTTCTAGTGATGATGAGTCTTATACTTTCTAGTTTAGGGATCTCTTTGTATTTTTTCTTTATGATTAAAAGTTTGTGATCCCACGGTTATAAATAAATAAAAGTTGTTTCTTTGCCATATTGTGATCTTATGTGATTATTATCAAATGCTTTTTAATATTTACTTTTGCTCATTATTAATACTTATGCATGAATTTACTTTTTCTTCTTTATGCACCCCCTTTTTTATCTTGCCAAAGGGGGAGAGATTGTATGAATCTAAGCTTAATGGGGAGAAACATCTAAGTTTAAAAATTATAGCATAAGTTTAAGGAGAGCATCTTACTTATTATTTCTTAAATTCACTTTATTTGAATGAATGATATACTTGGCAAATTTTTGTCTTAAGTATTCATTGAATCATTATGTACACTCCAACTTCACTTTTTCTGCATTATTATTATTAAGGGTTAATCTAAGTTGTCAAAATGAAAAAGGGAGAGATTGTTGGACTATGGTAGTTAACCCAAGTCTTGGACCTCTTTTGATCTTGACAAAGGAGATTGATCATGTCTAATATTTCAAATTAGTATTATTTTACAGCCTTTAGTTTTTTATCTAAGTTGGAAGTTGGATGTAGCTCAAAAATCTTCAAGTATGAAAACTGACTTCTAAATCACGACCGCTACTTTCTATTTGTGACTAAGATCTGTAAATAAGCATTGCTAGAAAGCAGATAGGCGAAATTACAGAGCTATTCTTGGCTGCGATTCATCCAAATGAAGAAGTCGAAAATTGACAAATACCCTAGTCGCGATCGCGAATTTCAAAGTGACTCAAGAAGGAAGCAGGTCTACAACCACAACATGACACGTGTTCCAGCAGACCGTTGAAAGTCAAATTTCGAGGAGGCATCTTATTGGTAGCGATAGAGAATCGTGAAGAAGAAGATAGCCATTTTTGGTAGACGAATTTATGTCCTCTGTCGCGTCCTGTACAAGAAAGCTTCTGACCGCGACTTCTGAAAGTAGATAAAAGGCAATGACAATATTTTCCTGGTGAACTAATTAGAAGTTGCCATGTGGTCTTGCTGTTAGACACAAACGGGATTTTCATTCATAAATATGGATTTCGCGACCTCTAATTAGTAGTTGCGACCGTGAATTTAGATTGTCAAGCATTTAATGCATAATCTGTCAAGCATATCTCAAAGATTTGATGAGCTACGATATGCAATGTCTCTTTAATGAAGTTTGGGTATAAATACTCCACCAAACAGCCATAAATAAGGTTGCTAAGAAATTTATTACAAGTCATTAAAGCTCTCAATCTTTGCTACTCATTTTATTCAATTTTCTTTATAAAATTATAAGTGTTATGTCTAAGCATTAAACACCAAATTATAAGGTTGCAGTGTGAGCCTACAAAAATAGTTCAAGATAGGTTTAAGTATGAGCCTAATGAAACACTTGAGTGAGGTTGTGTGTTAGCCTAAAAACACATTATTGTAAGGTTATGTGTGAGCCATCAAAACACAAGTTGTGTGAGCTTGAAAAGACCTTCAGATAGTGAAATACCTAATTGGTAAATTGGGGAGTGGATATAGGGTCGATTATACCGGAACCACTATAAATCGTTGTCTCCATTCTACTCATTCTTCTTCCCCTCTTCTTTGTCTTTGAAATTTTTATACACCAATTCAACCTCCCTTCTTGGCGCCAAGGGACAACACACATAACTTAAGCAAGATTCAACTTCAACTTCTTAGAAATCACAAATTTTCATAGTCAAAACTATCCTACATTTCTCCATTAATGTAGATATTAGTAACATAAGGATCATAAGGTCTTTCAGGCTTGTAATGTGAGGCTAAGGGTAAGGCTATTAAGAAGTGGTCAAGTTTGAAAACAAGAGAATTTTTGTTATGTTAACATATTAGCTATACTAATGATGTGAAATACAATGAAACACTTCATGTGTATTACCCATTCTGATTCTTTGTAAAACATCCATGCTATCCTTTGTGTTTAACCTTGGTGGCTTGATTTTTCCTTTCATTCTTTTCTTTTATTTTGCTATTTCTTATTCTTTTACTCTCATCAATTTCCTTTTCATTCATCATCATTTATTTTATCTTTTCTTTTTTTAATTTTTTTATCTTTTCTTTTTCTTTGTTTTTTGAATGACAAGAATGAATGATATACATGTGAGCAAAATAATAAAATATCAATTTGCCACCCTTAAACTATAAATTGATCCTTATGGTGTAAAATATAACAATAAATGAGCCCTTTTTGCAAATTCTTCAAATATGCATTTAAATGATATAAGACAGAAAACATCATCATACAACCATATCCTTACTCTATGTTGGACTAGGTTAGTCATACCTCAATCAAAACTCTCTTTTGATCTTGACAATATGGATTGATATATTCTAAAATCAATTTTTAGTGTTGATTTTATAGATTTGTAGATGGGTTTACATTGGAAGTTGAACAGGAGTCGAAATCTCAAGTATTTTGAAAAGTCTTCTAATTCGCGATAGCAAACATTAAAAGAATGTAAAAAGATGAGGTAGTTGGATTCGGGGTAAGAGTCACGTCTATGTTTGCGACCATAACTTTTGAATTTGCCTAGAGGGAATCAAGTCTACAATCAAAGCATGCTGAGTGTCCTAGAGAGCCATTGGCTTATCAAAATTTATGAGGTGACATGGTGGTTGAGACCGTGATTTAATAGAGCAACATTTGTTTGTCAAACAGAAGGATTCGTGGTGATAGTTGCGTCTTAGAGAAAACTATTTTACGATAGTGACTTTTGTTTGGCTCGAAGAATATAATGGCTATTTTTCTTTGAAAACTAATGGTAGCATGCCATATGGACTAGTCGTTAGATATAAACGAGGTTCTTTATCGTGATTTTAGCAATTTTAGTGTAAGAAGAGAAATTATGACCATGAATGCCCATTCACGACTACAAACTCAGTCTAACAGACATTTCATACAAGATCTGTCTAGCACAACTTAAAAATTTAGGTATAGTTTATTTGTTACATCTCTTTAGTGGTTGTTGCTTATAAATATTCCATCAAACAAACATTGATGCAAGAGAATAACATTAAATATAGCCGAACTCTAACAATTTTGTCTCTCAACCTTTAATTCTTGTATGTGAGTTGGTATTGTTAGGTGTGAGTGTTAAACACCATTGTTATTGAGTATGAGAGTTAGCCTAGTTATAAAACTCTTGTAAAGGTTAAGCGTGAACCTTTGGAAAAACACTTGAGAGGTTTTAGTGTGAGCCTTGAAACATAAGTTGTAAGGTTATGTGTGAGCCATAAAACATAAAGTGTGAAAGTTTAGTGTGAGTTTGGAAGCACAATTTAGTGTTAATAGAATGCCCAATTGTGAAGAATTGGGGAGTGGAAATAGGGTTTATTAACAGTTTTACCACTATTAAATTTGGTGTCTATTACTCTTCTCCTATTTCTTTTTTTTTATTATTATCTTTCAATACCTTCTCTTTAATTTTTAAAATTTCCCACTAATTCAACCCTCCTTATTAGTGCTTAAGGGCCAACAAGTTGTATCAAAGCAAGGTCTCATTAAAACCTTTAGTTGTGTGAGTAAAGACAAATGGTACAATAAGAAATCCATATGCATCTTAAGTCATACCTCGATGGATCTGACTATAAGCATTGGAAGTGCAGAATAGAGATATATTTGGATAATGATGGGTGGATCTTTTTGATATAATTGTAAAAGAATAGAACCCTCCTTCTAAGTTGGTTGACGAAAATGAAGAATTATTCCCAAAGGAAGAATAGGCAGAAGCTCATAAAAGATCAATTCGGAAGAAACAAAAAAGCAATGACCATTCTTCTTAGCTCATTGTCAATGAAGGATATTGGAATAGTACAACATTGCCTCACTACCTTTGGAATTTGGAAGGTATTGCAGTATTATCATGAATGCACAACCTTGGAGAAGTCTAGCAGGTTAGAGATTTATATGACAAAATAGAAGCTATTCATGATGAAAGATAATGAAAACATCACTGATATGATGATGAATAGACTCCTGTCCATCAACACAAATATGAAGAAATTCATATGACCACGCACCAATCATGAGGTAAACATGAAAATACTCAAATCTTTACCTTTTAAAAAGTTTGGTGCAAAGGTGTGTAGTATTTAAGAGTCAAATCCAAAAATTAGGAAAGTGCCAATAGATGTCCTCATAGGCAAACTTCTTTCTCATAAGCTGGCATTGAAAAATGATGAGGAAGTGAAGAAAATGAAAGGGCAATGAGGCAAGAATGATAAAACAGAAAAAAAGATCCTGGCCTTTAAATCCTCAACCAAAGACAAAGAGGTAAAAGTCGCCTTAAGTGACGATGATGATAGTGAAAAGGAAGAAGAAGAGTTAGCCATGCTTTCTAAAGGACTAATGAGCTGATAAGAAGGAGGAAGGATAGAACGAACTTCAAGAAGGCATCTTCTAATCTCAAGGAAAAGAAGAATCAAGTGAACTACTATGTGTATGGCAAGCAAGGTCACATTAAATATGATTGCCCCAAATTGAAGAATAAAAAGAAAAGGGACAAGGAAAAGAAGGAAAGCTTCAAAGACACTTAGGATGATGGCTCTAATGAGGAGGA
Organism: Omphalea diandra; assembly: GCA_949677035.1. Classification (NCBI taxonomy): domain Eukaryota; kingdom Viridiplantae; phylum Streptophyta; class Magnoliopsida; order Malpighiales; family Euphorbiaceae; genus Omphalea; species Omphalea diandra. The sequence goes on along the minus strand of CATIWR010574767.1, from coordinate 19,756 downwards.
TGAAGATGAGAAAGTGAAAAATCTTTATTTCATGGCATAAAAGGACTCTTCTAATAAGGTAAATTCTTCACCTCACTTTAGTGATAATTATGATGCAAATGATGATGTAGATGATGAGCTCTTTGAACATCTTACTTTAAGATGTGATAAGTATAAGTCAAATTAAAACTTACAAGAAGAATTATCAAAAATTAGAAAATGAGTTTAACTTACTAAATGAGCTTGTAAGTGAGTTGAGAACTGAAATGAAAAACTAAAAAAGCCTATCGAGAGTCTTACTAAGTCTTCTTCTTCTCTTGAGAAAGGAAAATGAACCTAAAATGAGAGGTAATTGAGCTTAGAAATTGTATTTCTAAGTTTCACAAATGGAAGAAAGCTTTAGATACACTAATTGTATCTTGAAGACCTCTCCTACTAAGACATGGTCTAGGCTTCAATGGAGCCTCTTCATCTATACCACCTTTTACAACATTCATTAAAGCATTAGCACCTCAAACATCTAGTATTGGGGAAACTGGGAGAAAGAGTGCTCCTAACACTAAGCCATCTATGCCCAAAGGTAAGGGGAAGGCATCTCAAGGCTCAAAGCCAAAGCCTAAAAAAGCTAATCATGCATTCATTTGCACTAAGAAGTATGCTCACCCAAACACACTAAAATTTCTCTTTTACTCCCAATAATTCATGCACATGCTTACACTCTCACCACCATGGTATGAGAAGGCTCCTTACTCATACTAAAGTTATGCATAGGAGAAAGACTTACAAGTCTAAGCTTTGATGTCACTATTGTATGAAGTTTGGTCACATAAATATTTTATGCTATATTAGGAAGGCTCATCTCAAATTAGAGGACCTTTCAAGACCTAACCCCTAATGACCCAAATATGCTTGGGTACCTAAATAAAGATGATTTTTTTTTTGTTATGTAGGATTGTATGGCATCGACTAATGAAGAAAATGATTGGCCTATGGATGATGGGTGCTCAAAGCATATGGCGAGCAACGAAAAGCTATTCTTAGCCATAAAAAGAAAAGGAAGTTGGCAATGTCACTTTTGGGAACAATGCCAAGGGTAAGGTAATTGGCATTGGAACAATTGGTAAGAATGATTATTCACTTATTGACAATGTTCTTTTAGTTGATGTTTACAACATAATTTGTTAAGTGTAAGTCAATTATGTGATAAAGATAATAAAGTCACCTTTGATCTTAAAGAATATCAGGTTACTACTTTGGTAAATAAGAAGGTAATCTTTAAGGGTGAAAGAGAGATAATACCTACTTAATTGACTTGGAAAATTTTTCTAACCAATCCTTCAAGTGTCTTAGGTCTCTTAGTAATGAAGCTTGGCTTTGGCATATAAGACTTGCTCATGCTAGCATGGAGCTCCTACTAGCCTATCTAAAAGACAGTTAGTGGAAGGTCTTCCTAAGGTAAAATTCTCTAAGGACAAGACATGTGGACCTTACTAAATGGGGAAGCAACATCAAAATTCCTTTAAAGCAAAAAATGTTGTAAGTACGTCTAGACTTCTTTAACTCATTCATATGGACTCAATTGGACCTATTAGGAGTGTTAGTCTAAGTAGGAAGCATTATGCATCTATCCTAGTTGATGATTACTCTAAGTTTATTTGGGTATCCTTTTTAACTCATAAAAATGATACTTTGATGCTTTTAAAAGTTTTGCAAAAAGAGTTTAAAATGAAAAAGGTTACTTCATTTCTTCTATAAGAAGTGACCATGGAAAGGAATTTTAAAATGAATATTTTGAAACTTATTGCATAGAGAATGGGATTTCTCATAATTTTTATACTCCTAAAATGCCATAATAGAAATGTGTTGTAGAGAGGAAAAATAGACATTAGTAGAGATGACTATAATTATGTTTAATGATTATTCTTGGCCTAATTACTTTTAAACCAAAGCTACAATACTTCTTGTTATATTGCTAATTGTGTTTTCAAAAGACCCATTCTTAACAATACTTCTTATGAGCTTTGGAATGGCAGAAAACCTAGGATTTCATATGTTCATGTAGTTGGGTGCAAATGATACATTCTAAATAGCAAGGACAACCTTAGAAAATTTGCTTTTAAGACAAATGAAGGTATTTTACTAGGCTACTCCACCTCTAGCAAAGCCTATAGGGTATTCAACAAAAGTACTATGGTTGTTGAAGAGTCAATGCACATTATGTTTGATGAATCTAGTAAACTTGATCTTGAGAAAGGTTCTCTTATTGATAATCTTGTAGGTGACTTTGAGAAGTTAGAGCATGATTCAACTCTAAAAAAATTAGTGATTGATCTTGAGGATAATAAGCCATCACAAAATGTTGAGGAAACTCAGTCATAACAAGTAGAAAACCAAGCTTAAGGACTTTCTAAGGATTGGAGATTCTCCAAATATCACCCAAAGGATCTTATCATTGGTGAGATATCCAAAAAAGTAAGTACTAGATCTCAACTTTATGCTTTAGACAATAATATTTCATTTATTTTTCAATTTGAGCTAAAATCAATTGATAAGGCTATTGATGATGAAAGTTGGGTAATTTCTATGCAAGAGGAACTCAACCAATTTGAGAAAAATAGAGTACGAGAACTTGTCTTTAGGCCTAAGAAAGGTTTTATTACTAGGAACAAAGTTAGATTGGTTGTAAAGGGTTACAACTAAGAGACCTAATGGGTGAGTATTAAAAGTAGTGATCATGCATTTAATTAATATATGATATGCAAATGGTAATGAATCATGGTAAGCATATGTTGGCGTAGTGCACCATGAAGGGGAGGTTGAATTAGTGGTTGATTGAAAATTAAAAAGAAAGTAAAAGTGTTTAGGAAGTTAAAAAGGAGAAGAGAAAAATCAACACAAAAGGATTATAGTGGTTTGGGTGTTAGTAAACCCTACATCCACACCCCAATTCTACACAATTGGGTATTTCACTCAACTAAACTGATGTTTTAGAGCTCACACCAAACTTATACAACTTATGTTTTATGGCTCACACAAAACCTTTACAACTTTGTGTTTTTAGATTGACATAAAACCCTCTTACAAGTGTTTTAGATAGGCTCACACTTTAACCTTTTACAAGAGTTTTATAATCTAGGCTAACACTCAACCTACTTATAAAGGTGTTTATTGCTCACACCAAACAATCAATAACACATGAAAAAAAGTAAAATAATGAGTAGCAAATTTGCAAGATTTTGGTTTCAATTAATTCAATTCTATTCCTTTTACATTAATTTAGTGTAGTATTTGTAGCCCACATCCATTAAAGAGACATTGCTCAAAAACTATCCCCAAATCTCTAAGTTGTGCTAGGCAGATTTTGCATTAAATGCCTATCAGGCGGAACTCGCAGTCACTACTCTCATTTCGTGATCGTGAATTTCCAATTTACACTGAGGAGCTAAAAATCGAGGCAGAGAACATCGTTCTTTGTCTAACGATTTGTCCATGTGTCTTTCATCCAATGGTTATCCAAAAAATATAGTCATTATGTTCAACCAACTACTTAAAAGTCACGGTCACAAGCTAGCTTTATATTGAACATGATTGAGACTGCAAATTCCTATGTGTTTTGAGGAAACTCCAACTTATTAAGTCTCAATTGCGATCAAATCTTTATCCTCGTGATTTTTTATTTCCAGGTTGCCTTGGACACTTGGCATGTTATGGTTGTGGCTTTGGTTCCTTTCTTTGTCACTATGAAATTTGTAGTCACAACCTCTAATGCGAAAGCCACCATGAATTCTTCTGTTAATAAACCAATGCTCCTTTGGCTGAGTTGCGACTGCGAATTCGTCTACAAATCCTTCTACCTTAGCTCCATTCCATCCTAATAGCAAAGTCACAATCACGATTTTGGAGATACCGATCATGATTTTAGATGTTTTCTAAATGATGGAGATTTTGATTTCCATCCAACTTCTAATGAAGATAAATCTTATGTACTATAAAATAACGCTTAATTAAAGCATTAGAACTAATCAATCTCCATTGTAAAGATGAAAAGAGGCTTATGACATAGGTTTAGTAACCTAGTCCAAAAATCTCCCCCTTTTTGATTTTGACAACTTAGATTGGTCCTAAAGACAAATAAATGCATGAGTTTTGAAGTTGGAATGGTATATGATCAGATAATCAAAGAATTCTAGGCAATGATAAAAAATTCTAAGTTAGAACTTGTTCCCATTAACTTATGCTTTTCAAATGCACAATATGTTATTATCTCCCCCTTAGGCAAGACCAAAAAGAGGGTAAAAAGTTAAAGAGTGAAAGAGATGCATAATTTTAGATTGAGTAATCATAGAGAGGAAAATAACAAAGATAACATATATATTGCAATCATATAAAATATGAGACATTGAAATGCAAAAAAAAAAAAAACACTTTTATTTATATAATAATATGTGGGATCAAAAGTTTTTTCATTAAGAATTTAAAGATAAAATAGAAAAAGAAACATAAATGCTAAAAACAATAAAAAATGTAAGAGAACTTTCATCATCTCCAGAATTGTCTTGTTCTTCATTATCTCCTCTACCCTCAACTTCATCACCCTTCTTAACCTCTTTGTTGTCCTCCTCTTCTTGTGTGTGCTTCCAATCCTCAAAATCTATAACATGGCAAGGAGGAGCACCTGTTTTCTCTTTTAAGTCCACCAAGTCACTATGTAGGTGGGAAAAAAAGACAAATAGTCTTTTCATCATCCTCATCATTTTATCTAATATGTTGTTAATAGTGGCAAGAGAGATTTTAGTTTTGGGCTTAGGTTAGGGAAGTGGAATAGGTTGGGCTCCTTCTTCAATGGTTAACCTTTTTCTTTTAGAGGCTTGGAAAGACTATAGTTTCTTGGCTCCAAAAGCACCCAAAGTATATGTGTAAGAATATGGTTGAATGGCTTTTGCATTGATGAGATAAGAGAGGTCCAAAATATTTTAGGCAGGGGAAAGCTTAATAATGAGGAATTTTTCATTTTCCTTATTAAGAGTCCCCTACATACCAATAAATGGCAGTTACATGGGAAGAGAGAATAAACTAAATTTTGGGTTTAGTGCTCATATGAATCAGTTGATCCACAATATAGCAGTCAGTTTGTATAGGTTTATTTTTGATAAGGCAGAAAAGGAAAGCAACATCCTTTTAGGATAACTTTTCATTACCATCATCTATTGCATTAATTGAGAATATGATATATGATGAAGTAACAAAAAAGGAAAGGTTCAGATGTATTTGACTAAGGAAGTTTTAGCGTCATGTTTGGTGTTTATGGAAATTTTGGACCAAAACTCGTAGTATATGACATCAAGAGTGAAGATGATGAACAAAATGTTATCTCCAACTTGAAGATTGAAAAGATTAGACAATTGTTTGAAAGTGATGAAAAAAGGGCCTCCAAAAGCATAGATACTAACCTGCATTGGCCAACGCGAGATTCTATCTTGCAACTTAGAGTCACAGTACACATGAATTCTCACACGATTTCTTCATATTCAAGCTCATCACAACATATGATTCATTCCACCCCAATTTTGAGAGAAATGCATGGATCTCGTGCTTGATTCTTAGCGACTCAAGAAGCAAAGTGGAAGGGATTTTGTTCGGTAGGATGACCTTGGAAGCATTCGCTTTGTACCGATCTTTTTCTTCTTTCATTATCCCTTTCATCAAGTGTAGCACTGGTGGTTTAGAAGGTTGTGCCCCTGCCTTCCCTTTCTCTACTCTTGAAGCTTTCTTAGGGGCCATTTTTGAATGAAGAAAGGTGTGAAGTTTTTGAAATTTGAGGAAAAAGAGAGATGAAGATTTGTGGTAGGAATGAATGAAAACAATGTTTGAGGTGTTTATATAGGTCAGGAAATGGTGTGCAAATAGCTAAAAATTATCAGAAATGAATTAAATGAAGGAGTACAATCGGTTGGCAATCAAATCACTTTAATATGTGGTAGTTACCCAAATTCATGACCATGACTTGCAAGTTGCAACCACTAATTTTGAAAAATGTGAGTAATGGATAAAAAAATCCTCAGGAAATGGCTCGTTCAACAGTAAAAAGATTTAAAATTTGAATAAATTTGCAATAGGAATTGAAAGTCGTAATCATGAATTGATGGTTGACAGTCGAATGAAGAATACCTGTAATTCGCGATTGTGAACCAATGAATAGTGACTGTGAATTACAAGTCCGAAAAGATAACTATGAAATTATGAGATTTGACTATTTAAACTATGATCTACTCTATTTATTGATGTCCAATTTATTAAAATTGGCATAGAGGCATAATTGCACACAAAATGAAGACATCCAAAGGAATAAACATCACATGCATCATAGAAGGAAATCATTCAACATGGAATGAAGTAACATATTAGAATGATCTAATTTTTCACTTTAGGGAGCTTTCATCAATCATTCCCAACTCTCTCTTAATAAAGTTCATCCTTTTTTCATTAAGAGTTTTATGAAAATGTTCACAAGTTGATGATTTGTGTTTATAAATTCTAGCACAACATCAACATTTTGGACATAGTCTCTAAGAAAGTGATGCCTAATGTCTATATGTTTGCTCCTGAAATGTTGGATAGGATTTATGGAAAGATTTATTGCACTAGTGTTGTCATATTTGATGGAAATGTGATAAAAAAATTTTGCCAAAATCCTTTAATTATTATTTCATCCAAAGGACTTAGGTCCAATAACAAACTGCAATTACATATTCAGCTTTAGCGGTGGATAAGACAATCGAAACTTGCTTCTTACTAAACTAAGAAACTAAACAATCTCCTATAAATTGGTAAGTTCCATAAATGTTCTTTCTATCTAGAAGAACACCAGTATAATCTGCATTCAAATAACGTATGAGGCTAAATGAAGAATCTCTATGATACCACAACCCTAAATGTAATGTGCCATGTAAATATTTGAAAATCCTTTTAACAACATTCAAACGAGATTCTTTAGGACAAGATTCAAACCTTGCACACATTTATACATTAAACATTATATCAGGTCTAGAAGCAGTAAGATATAGTAGAGAACTGATCGTACCTCGATATCTCTTCTCATCAACCAACTTACCCAATTTGTCTTTGTCCAATTTGATAATAACACTCATTGGTGTTTTTACTACTTTACATCCTTCCGTGCCAAATTTCTTGAAAATGTATTTTGTGAATTTGGATTGGTTGATGAATCCCTTCTTTAGTTTGCTTGATTTGTAAACCAAGGACAAACTTGTGCTCTCCTATCATACTCATCTCAAATTCCCTAGTCGTACACTTAGCAAAATCCTCACAAAGAGATTCATTAGTAGCACCAAAAATGATATCATCAACATAAATTTGCACTATTAATGTACCACGATTATACCTTTTGACAAATAACGTTGTGTCAACCTTCCACTTTTCAAAATATTTGCAAAAGTAAAGAACTAAGCCTTTCATACCAAGCTATTAGAGCTTGTTTCAAACTATACAAGGCTCTATTCAATTTGAAAATATAATTTGGAAAAGTATGTGATTCAAAAGTATAAGGTTGTTCAACATAAACTTCCTCCTTAATAACACCATTTAGAAAAACACTTTTGACATCCATTTGAAATAGTATGAAGTTCATGTGACATGTATATGCCAAAAGAATCCTAATGGCCTATAACCTTGTTACGGGGGCATAGGTCTCATCATAGTCAATGCCTCCATTTTGGTTGTAACCTTTAGCAACCAATCTAGCCTTATTTCTAATGATGAATCCTTGCTCATTTAATTATTCCTAAACACCCATTTGTATCCTACAACTAAGTGTTCCTTAGGCTTAGGAATAATTTTTCACACATTATTTCTCTCAAATTGGTTAAGTTCCTATTGCATAGCAATCACCCAACTCTCAGCATCAAGAACCTCATCAATAGATTTTCGTTCAAATTGAGAATTAAAGGCAAGATTATTATTTAAAGTCTTGAGTTGAGATTTAGTACTTACACTCTTTGAAGTATCACTAATGATTAGGTCTTTGGGGTGATGTTTGGAAAATCTCCAATCTTTAGGAAGATCTTGGTTTGGTGATTTCACTTATTAATGTTAGGGATCTTTATCTTCTCTTGATGATTGGCTTCCATCATGGTCCTCATCTTTTTCTTTTGTAGTATCCTCAAAATCCAATTTCTCCAAATCACATATAATATCATCAACCAAAGAACCTTTCCCAAGATCATGCTTGCTAGATTCGTCAAACGCAATATTCATATACTTTTCAACAACCATTAAACTCTTATTAAAAATCTATAAGCTTTGCTAGTGGTGGAGTAACCTAAAAAGATGCCTTCATTAGTTTTTGAATCAAAATTTCCAAGATTATCCTTGGTATTCAAGCTATAACACTTACATCTAAAAACTCTTAGGTATGCTAACTTGGGCTTTCTACCATTCCATAGCTCATAAGAAGTTTTATTAAGAATGGGTCTTTTGAAAACTTGATTTGCAATATAACAAAAAGTATTGATAGCTTCAACCCAAAATTAATTTGGCAATGAATACTCATTGAGCATAATTTTAGCCAACTCTATTAGTGTCCTATTTTTTCTTTGTACAACACCATTTTGTTGTGGTGTTCTACGAGTTGAAAAGTTATGGAAAATCCCATTCTAGTTATGGAAAATCCCATTCTCTAGGCAATATGATCCAAAAGACTCATGTTGAAATTATTTTCCATGGTCACTTCTTATGGAAAAAATGAAGTAACCCTTTTCATTTTGAATGCTTTTTGCAAAACTTTTAAAAGCATTAAAAGTACCATACTTATGAGCTAGAAAGAAAACCTAAGTAAACTTAGAGTAATCATCAACTATGAGTAGTGCATAATGTTTTCCACCTAAGCCAACACTCCTAGTAAGTCATATCAAGTCCATATGAATTAATTGAAGAGGTCTAGATGTACTTACAATATTCTTTGCTTTGAAGGAAGATTGATGTTGCTTCCCTATTGGGCAAAGACCACATGTCATGTGTCTAAAGAATCTTAGCTTGGAAAGACCTTTCATTAGCTTTCCATTTGATAAGCTTTGTAAGATCTCCATGCTAGCATGTCCAAGTCTTATATACCATAGCCGAACTTCATTACTAAGAGATATAAAACACTTAAAAGATTTGTTAGCCAAATTGTCTAAGTCAATTAGGTAGGTATTACCCTTCCTTTCACCCTTAAAAACTACCTTTTTATCCACCAAAGTGGTAACTCGACATTATCTAGGGTGAAAGGTGACTTTATTACCTTTGTCACATAATTGACTTGCACTAAGCAAGTTATGTTGTAAGCCATCAACAAGTAAAACATCATTAATTAAAGAACAACCATTCTTACCAATGGTCCCAATGCTAATTATGTTACCCTTGGCATTGTTTCAAAATGTGACATTGCCATCCTCTTATTCCTTTAGGGCCTTGAATAGCTTCCTATTGCTCATCATGTGCTTTGAGCATCCATAATCCACATGTCAATTATTTGCTTCATTAGTGGCTACCAAACACCCCTACATAACATAAGTAAATCATCTTTACTTTGTTACCTAAACATACTTGGGTCTTATAGGGTTAGGTTTTGAAGGATCCTCTAACTTGAGGTATGCCTTCCTAATGTACCAATAAACATTTATGTGTCCATATTTCATGCAATAGTGGCTTTGGAGTTTAGACCTATGTGTCTTTCTCTTATGCATTGCCTTGGTATGAGTGAGGGATTTCCTAATACCAACATGATGTGTGTGAGCATGAATATGTATGAATGGTTATAGGACTCGATTTTATATGTGTGTTTGAATGAGCATGCCTTTTATTGTACATGTATGTATGGTTGGCCTTCTTAAAAATAGGCATAGGGCCATGTTGCACCTTTCATTTACACCTAGGAAATGATGGTTTAGTATTTTGAGCACTTTTCTTTCCGACAACCTTAATACTTAAAGTTTAAGTTATTGAGGCCTTGATGAATGTAATGAGTGAAGGTGTAGAAGAAGAGGCTCCATTGATGCCAATACCATGCCTAACTAAAGGAAGTATTTCTGATGCAATAAGTGTATCCAAAGCTTTTTTGCCCTAGTGGGACTTAGATATAGAGTTTCTAAGCTCAATGACTTCACATTTGAAGGAGCCATTTTCGTTTCTTAATGAAGTTAGAGATGAAGATGACTTGGATAGATTTGCCATAGACTTCTGGAGTTCTTTATTTAAAGCCCTCAATTCACTTATAAAACAATTTTGGGATTTGAATTCCACCTCTAATTTAGTGCACTTTTTCTTGTAAGTTTTCATTTGTGACTTATACTTGTCACATTTCATGGTGAGAGCTTCTAAAAGCTCATCATCCATATCATCTAATTCATTAAATTCATAATAAGAGTGAGGTGAAGAGCTTACCTCATTACATGAATCCTCATGAGCCATAAAGCAAAGATTTGCAACCTCTTCCTCTTCATCTTCTTCATTTGAGCTATCATCACAAGTGGCTTTGAAGCTTTTTCTTTTTCTTTGTCCCCTTTCTTTTTCTTCTTCAATTTGGGGTAATCATATTTGATGTGGCCTTGCTTGCCACATTCATAGCAAGTGACATCATTTGATATTTCTTTAGGAGTTGGAGTTATTTTCTTGAAGTTCCTTTTTTCTTTCCTTCTTCTAATTAGCTCCTTAGTTCTTCTTGAGAGCATTGCAAGGTCCTATTCCTCCTTTTCACATTCCTCTGCACTTGAGGCTGCTTCTACTTCCTTCTCCTTTGATGAAGATTTAAGTACTAAGGTCCTCCTTTCTAGTTTTTCAGATTTCTCTCTTTGGCCTCTCATTCTCTTCATTTCTTTGTCCTTTTTTATGGCTAACTCATGAGTTAAGAGTTAGCCTATTAGGACATCCATTAGCACCTTTCCTATCTCTAGGTTGGACTATTGGATACTATATACCCTTGCACCGAATTTTCAAGAGGTAAAGATTTTAGAATTTTATAATTTACCTCATGATTAATGAGAATTCTCCCAAACTTCTTCATGTTAGTGACGATTACAAGGAGTCTATTTGTCATATCTGTGATGGTTTCTTCCTCCTTCATCATAAATAGCTATTACTATGTCACATACATCTCAAATCGGCTGGATTTCACCAAAGTGGCGCCCTCATGATAGTTCTCCAAGGCCTTCCAAATACCATGAGAAGTTAGGCAATGTTGGACCATTCCAATTCTTCTATTGAAAGAGAACTTATAAGGATTGCCATGTCTCTTTTATTTTTGCCATTAGATCTCCTATGTGTTTTAGCCAACTCGTCTATAGGGATAAACTCCTTACTTCCATCCACCACTTTGGTTAGTGGCTTCCACTCATTTGCAATAATATCCTAGAGGTCTACTACATCACTATCTAGATAGATTACCATCCTATACTTCTAATGAGTATAATATGCTCCATTGAAATATAGCTTAAGGTGAGTGTGGATTCCTTATTGCGCCATGATCTTTATTCACACAATTAAGCTTTGTAATGAGACTTGGCTCTAATACAACTTCTTGGCCTAATACACCAAGAAGGGGAGTTGAATTGGTGGCTGATTGAAAATTAAAAAGAAAGTAAAAGTGTTTAGGAAGTTAGGAAGGATAAGAGAAAAATCAACACAAAAGGTTTATAGTGCTTCTAGTGTTAACGAACCCTATATGCACTTCTCAATTATGCACAATTGGCTATTTCACTCAACTAAACTGGTGTTTTCAAGCTCAAACCAAACTTATACAACTTGTGTTTTATGGTTCATACAAAACCCTTACAACTTGGTGTTTTAGGCTCATATAAAAATCACTCATAAGTGTTTTGGATAGGCTTGCACTTTAACCTCTTACGAGAGTTTTAGAATATAGGCTAACTCTTAACCTACTTATAAAGGTGTTTATTGTTCACACCAAACAATCAACAACAAATAAAGAAGAATAAAAGAATGAGTAACAAATTGGCAAGAGTTTGTGTAACATCATCAACCTAAATCATAAGAGGTTGAGGATAAATAATTACATTATATTTGAATATACGTATTTGATAATAATTGTTTAAACATGTGAATTGGAGAAACACGACGATAACACTTGCACCATTACATTTAGGACACTTAAACATATATATAATGCTTGTATGGTTGCATGGCAAATTATCTTATGTTGTGTGCATATTATAGTATCATAAATAATAGTATTTTAGAGCTTATTTAAAAGTATCAGGAGCATCTAGAGATTAGGAGATAGATGATGGTCCTTAAGGAGTGAAAAAGAGGGATTAAAATAGGAAAAGTGAACTTCCAACCAATAGAAATGAAGCAACATGATTTTGTCTTGTTGTAATAGGCTTACAAGTGTAATTTTTAACCCTTTAGGATCAAAATTAAGGGGTTAGACATGAGGTACAACAGAAGATAAAGAGAGCTAAGGAAGAAAGAAAGAAAGGAAGAGTAAGAAGAAGAAGAAGGAGAGGAAGCAAAGTGAGATGCCCAGGAAAGAATCCTAAGGTTTTCTAATTATAGGACATTAGGTCCTTGAGGCATTGAAGATAATAGTGGGAATATGTCGGGACCGTCCATGGATTAATAAGCTTAAAGGAGGAGGTAAGTAAATAGCTAATGGTACTATACGTGTGATTGGCTAAATGCCATGAATATATAGTCATTGGAATGAAATGTTGTTTAATGAGATGATATTGATGAATACATTGATGAAAAGATGGTTATACTCTTGATTTATTTATTTTCCTGAGATGTTGATAAATTATGACTTGGGAATGAGAGTATGTGGTGATATGAGCTGCCAAAATTATAGGTGTTGTTATTAGGCATTATATTGCTGAAATTTTGGTGGATTTACAATTGATTTGTTGAAAGAATATTACTTGATGTTGCTGGCAAGTAACACTATTTATAGCTTATGTGGCAATAAAATATAATAGCCAGTGTGGCAATAACATTCAATAGCCTGTATGACAATGATATTTATAGCTTGTGTGGCAATAAAATATAACAGCCTGTGTGGCAATAACATTCGATAGCCTATGTGGCAATGATATTTATAACCTATGTGGTGATAAAATATTGTGTGGCAATAACATTTAATAGACTGCATGACAATGATATCTATAGTTTGTATGGCAATAAAATATAACAGCCTGTGTGGCAATAACATTCGATAGCCTATATGGTAATGATATCTATAGTCTTTGTGGCAATAAAATATAATAGCCTGTATGGCCCTAACATGCGATAACCTATGTGGCAATGATATCTATAGCCTGTGTGTGGCAACAATATTTATAGCCTATGTGACAAAAAAAAAATTAAAGCCTTTGTAGTAGTGATATTGATAGCCTATGTGGCATTTAAGAGTAAAAACTCTTTAATTCATACATGGATATGATGATGAGTTATTTATATTTAAATGTTGTTATGTTATTTGAGATTAAAGTATTGTTATGCATTTACTTACTGAGTATGTAAGCTCACTTCTTTTGCATTAAATTTTATTTCAGGAATAGTAGACTAAAGATTGTGTCCAATTACATTTCAAAATTATTGATTATCTAAGAAATATAACCGTTGTGTTTAACCAACTACTTAAAAGTCGCAGTCACGAGCTAGCTTTCTCTTAGATGCAATTGAGACTGTGAATTCCTATGTTTTGTGAGGAAACTCTAACTTTTTGAGTCGTGATTGTGACCGAATCTTCACCCTTGCAATTTTTGATTTCCAACGATTGCCTTAGACACTTGGCGTGTTGTGGCTATGACTTTGGTTCCTTCCTTTGTCACTATGAAATTTATGATCGCGACCTCTAATGCGAAAGCCACTGAGAATTCTTCTGTGAATCAACCAATGCTCCTCTAGTTAAGTCACGACTGTGAATTTGCCTACGAATCCTTCTGCCCTAGCTCTGTCCATCCTAACAGCAAAGTCACAGTCACAATTTTAAGGATATTGATGATTTTGGATGTTCTTCTAAAAATGGAAATTTTGATTTCCATCAAACTTCCAATGAAGATAAATCTTATGTACTGCAAAACAACACTTAATTAAAGCATTATAACTGATTGATCTCCATTGTCAAGATCAAAATAGGCTTATGAAATAGGTTTAACCAACCTAGTCCAATAACATAATATCATAAATGGATATATTTACATAATGAAAGCAATCTTTGTCAAGTATTTCTTTAGACGAAGTGAAATATAATGAGTTTCCCTTATGTGCTCATTAGTTATTAATTGTGAATGTTTGATGGAAATCCTATATCATTAATTATTGTTCAACGAAGCCTCAAAGTTAGCATTATCAGGGGAAAAAGCCCTAACCAAAAAGATGTGGTAGGTATATCAATCGGTCAAGGTAGCCTTTACTTTGTCCAAAAAGCATTAGGTTGAAGGTTCCTCGGTAAAGGAAGAAAGAAAGCCCATGACATCCTAAATAAACCCAAACTGATGATGAATCCTAGTAGGATCATAAAAACTACTAGATGATAGAGTTGGAATGATCACACATCCTTCATATGTTTTTAATATGATGTTGGTCAACCTCCACCATAGATAAGTCCAACAAATATCAAACTTTATAGTATGAGATAACCACTTAGTAAACCATGGTGGACACATACCTAGATAGATAAGGTATGAATGATATCATAGGAAATAATACTCAAAATCCATAATTAGAACCTTTAATCAACCTAATTTCTCATGCATCGAACTATGAAAAAAAAAGAGCTTGTTTGCTTAAAAACTCAAAAGCGTGACCTAAGTGTGAATGCCAAATTTTAGGCCTAGGATGCAAGCCTAATGATGAAAATCACTAGAATTATTCTTTAAAATGCTAAGGGAATTACAAACAAAAGAAGAATAAGACCTCAATAAACCTTGAGATAAATCCACAAAACCTAAAAGTCTAAGACTGCTAAGTATGGTTAATGTAAACATTATGCAACTAGAATCATTATAGGGTGTAGTGCACCCTTCTTCCATTATAAATCCTACACAATTTAAAGAAGAAAGATAGGTTTGGATAACCCTAAGGAAACTCAACCAATTTTTTTCCTCAAACACTTAATATTTAGAGAATACAAACCCTAACCCATCAACACTCAATCCCAAGATAGAGCAAGGTCATTTATCTTGCATTCTTAAGCATTCCATAGCATTCGTGAAGGATAAAGTCAAAGTTATGAGCCTCTAAAGATAAAAAGAATAATTAGAACCATCCAAAGGCCTCTCCCATCCATATTTTTTTTCCTTTTTTCTTTTTTTTCCTTCCAAAAACCTGGTATGTGTAAGATACGTAGATTTATGTAATACATACAAACCATTATAGTAGGCTATACATACCACATGATGGTTTATACAGCCCACTTTAATTGTGGACAAAATGAAATTTTTACCTTCTTCTTTATTCAGATTTATTGGTTTTTGGGCAATCATTTGTGACTTTTGGGAGTTCCACATACATAATAAGGGTAGGTTTTATGACCAAAGATAGTTATCCATTTAAATAATGGAATATGGACCAAGTTTGAGATTGTTTGTATGGTTTTTCATGTGTTTATACATTGCATTTTCTCATATTATGCCTTGTAGAAAATCTAAGTTTCTATTTTAACTTCATTTTTGCCATGATCAAGTCAGAAGTTTACCACTTCTAGGACCTTGAGAGCTATGATATGGTTATTAGTATTTTGATCACATATTTAAATGTCATACTAAGTATGTATTTTGGCCTTATGATTTGCCCCCTATTAATTAGTATCCTAATCTTCTTAGTCGATAGTGATGCTCATGATTTCCAAGCTCTTTAAGAGCAACAAGGAGGGGTGTTCAACAACCTTGAGATCGCTTTTGTGACAATTTTGCTTTAGACCATCAACATCCTTTAAAATTCCATTATAGGTCATATTCCTCATTTTCCACAATGATGACTCATATTCTTTACTTCTTTGTTGATTTTATGTCACTGTATGTTTTCATGTGATATTGGGATGTTTATGGTTATAGACTTAGAATCATGCTTAGGTACCTTAATTTAGAGATATGGTAAAGTGTTAACATTAACTTTATTTGTTTGATATTGGTGTTTTATGTTTGTTCCCATGATTAATTACTAACTTATGTGTTTTCTTGGGTCTAGGTGCTCATTTGGGATTGACCATGTGGGACAGTCTTGATGACCATTTTTTTTAGCGTGATCCTATGTGAATGAAGATATGCATGATATCCTCCTTTTTCCATGATACATGATCCCCATCCCCTTAAGATGATTATGTGTCGTGATGGACGATGTTATGCACGAATTCCCTAAAATGTCATATGAACCTCATCTCTTTTAGATGATTATGTATGGTGATGGATGAAGATATACATGATACACCCTTTGTCATGATGCATGATGCCCGTCCCCTTTTGATTGATCGACTTAGTTTAGCATGATCAATTTAGGTGGTGTTAGTTGTATGCTTAAGGGCATTAATTGGACTAGTTAATAACTTGGTTAAAAATGGCAACAGTGAATCAAAGATGCCTGAAGGACATATTTGAATATTTTAGTGGTTTAGAGGTGCCTAACCTCTTCCTCAAGCCTTACCTAATTTCTAAACCATTCATTAATAGGGTAAAGATGAAATAAGCCTTCTAATTGACTTAGTTTTTGTTCAGATTTTGCCTTACTTAGATTTTTATCCCAACCAAAGTTGAGTGTTGACTCCACATCTTTCAGGGATGACACCAATGTATTGTCTCGCCTTAGTCCCTTATTGATTATTATTTGGATAAAAGGTTTCAAGCTTGCATAATGGCTAAGGATCCCATGTTGATCCAAATGCCTTCTATATTTTAGGGTTATTACCAATGTAAGAACCCCATCCTCTTGACCCCTTATTGGTTGATAAAAGGATAGAGTCGTAAGTAAGATTTAACTTATTCAAATGCAACCCTAAGATCTGTCTGGCACTCACACTAAGTAAAAATGAGTAGGGAAAAGTTAGGGCAGTAATAAAAAAATAAAATAAAAATAATAAAATAATAAGGCTATAAGAGAAATTTATACCTAAAGCAATAACAAACTCTTAGAGAAAGAACTACTAATGCCAAATAGTACTCTGTCCAAACCTACAATGATCTAACCTAGATAAGTTGGGATGGGTGTTTTCCTAGCTCAAATTTTTTTTATGATAGGTAAAATTTGTAGATCTTTCTCTTTATCATCCCTTTACAACAAAAATTCCTCTATTAAGATAGTTACCAAAATAAGGGCTTAAGCGTCCGAGCATGATCCTTAGAGGAGTAGAGAGTGAGAAGTAGTGTTAGGATTTTTCCTTCTCCCATAGTGTAAGTTAAATAACCCCATCATTTTCTAAAAATGTGGGTATCCTAAGCATGATAATGCAATCTAGTTAACGCCTGTGATTTTATAATTGAGAATGATGTCAAATTCTATTAATAATGGGTAGATCTCAGTATCTTTAAAGTTAAAAGAATGGGTTGTTAGCCCCAGCACATCAAGAAGGGGGTTTGAATTGGTAGGAGATAAAAAAAAATTGGAATGAAGGTTAGGTGTTTAGAAACTATAGAAGAAGTAGAAGCAATAAAGATAATATATTTATAGTGGTTCGGGTGTTAACAAACCTTATGTCTACTCCTCAATTCTTCACAATTGAGAATTTCACTCAACTCAAAATGGTGTTTCCAAGCTCACATCAAAATTGTATAATGTGTTTTATGGCTTACACACAACCCTTACACTTTGTGTTTCTAGGTTCACACAAAACCTTACCCAAATGTTTTGGATAGTCTCACACATCAACCAATTATAAGAGTTTTGGAAGTTAGGCTAACTCCTATCCTAATTACAAAGGTGTTTAATGCTAATACCAAATGTTCAATAACTCACAATCAAAGAATTAGAAGATGTAAAACAAATTTGTAGGAGTTTAGTTACAATAAATGAAATTCTTATGCATTCATATCTATTTGGTAGTTTATTTATGGGCAACAACCACCAAAGGGATGTTATTCACAAAATATTCCTAAATCTTTAAGGTAAGCTAGGTAGAATTTGCATTAAATGCTTGTCACATTAAAGTCGTAGTCATGATCATGATTTTCCAATTTACATTAGAAAGCCCAAAATCATAGTAGAGAACCCCATTTTATGTCTAACAGCTAGTCCATGTGTCATTTTCCCATTGGTCATACAAAAAATATAGTCGTTGTGTTCCATGTTCAACCAAATGTCGTGATCGCGATTGATATCCTTATTAGGTGTAACTGAGACTGTGATTCCTTTGTTTGGTGAGGAGAAAACACTTTCTTTGGTTGCGGCCCTGACAGGTGCTTTGCCCTCGTGAATTTTGATATTCCAATGATTTTTTTAGACACTTGACATGTTGTGGTTACATACTGGTTTCCTTCTTTCAACTATGAAATTTCCAGTCGTCACATAGGATGCGAACACCACTGCGAATTCCTCTATGTGATAGTCAAGTTTCCCTTGACTAGATTATGGCTACCATTTCCTCCATGAATTCTTCTTGCCTAACTTCATCCATCCTTGTTGTAAGGTCGCGGTCGCAAATTAAAGGATCCTAACAGTGAATTTGGATGTCTTACTCAAAGTTAGAGGTTTAAACTCCCATCCAACTTCCAATGAAAACCTAACTTATACATTGCAAAAATAACACTTAAACAAAACATTAGTACTGATCAATCTTCATTGTTAAGATCCAAAGAGGCCCAAGACTTAGGTTTGACCAACCTAGTCCAACATAGGTAATGGGATTCCATAAGTCATAAGCTTGATAAAGGAAATCCAAGCTAACTTGAACAAATGATAGTACAAAAAGGCGTTGAAGCCTGCCCAAGGCAAGTCAAATTAGTTATGAGGGGAGAGAGATTTTAGAAATGGTTTAGCCATGTTAGAGAATGCAAAAATGCACATATGGGCATGAAAATTGAGAATGGGGTATTTATAGAATTCAAAGAAAGTGAATAGGCCATAATACTTGTATACAATGGTACTTGGCTATACAAACCACTTAAGCTACTTGTACAGATGTGTATTGGTCTATATAAATAGTTTAATGGTTTATAGAATGCACTTTTCTTTAAAGAATTTTTAGGCAGAGCTTTCCTAGAATTTTAAGGATTTAAATCACTTTATACCTATTTAGAGAGACATATATATGTACAAATAAGTAAGACATCAAGCTAACATACATTCAGATAATAAGTCAAGCATCAAAATAAAAGCTAGGCATTAATATCCACTAAAAGTGTTAAAATTTAGCTAAAGTCAAGGTAGAGTCACCTCAAAATGTTATATTGTCCCTTGGCACCAAAAAGGGGGGGTTGAATTGGCGTATAAAAAATTTCACGAATAAAGAAGAGGGGAAGAAAAATGAGTAGGATGGAGATAACCGATTTATAGTAGTTAGAATATAATTGGCCCTATGTCCACTACCCAATTGACCAATTGGGTATTTCACTATCTCAAGATGTTTTCAAGCTCACACCTAACTTGTACAACTTGTGTTTTGATGGCTCACACACAACCTTACAACAATGTGTTTTTAGGCTAACACATAACCTCACTCAAGTGTTTCACTAGGCTCATACTTAAACCAATCTTGGAGTGTTTTTGTAGGATCACACTATGACCTTACAACTTGGTGTTTAATGCTTACACCTAACACTTACAATTTCATAAA
>CATIWR010574715.1:0-12070 GCA_949677035.1 Omphalea diandra | reverse complement strand
TAGTGATTCGCCAGTAGCGACCGCGACTATGGCTTGACAAGCATTAAATAGTGACAAAATTTTAGCGATGGAAATTTTTATCACTATTCCCTTGCTAACTTAGCTACAAAAATTTTCTTTACTATTTCCTCGCTAATGTAGCAGGTTTTCCAAGGCTTCTTCATTGCAATTCCATAGGCATTCGATAGGTATTCCATCGCTAGAATTTTATTTAATATTTTTTATATTAAAATTTTATATTATCAATTTTTTTATTTGTATTTTTATTTGAAATTATAGTAAAAATTAATATTGAAAGGAACACAATATGTAAAACAAGACATTTATTTATTAAAATTAAATAAATTGTATTATATTTATAACAATATTGTACATATAAGGTACATAAATATATGGAAAAAAAACCTAATCTTGTCCGTCCTGATCATCTGATTCCACAAAATAATCGTCATTGGGATGTGAAGATGGTGCTGGTGGAATCTGAGAATGCATGTTAGCTAACATAGAAGTTAGCATCTCTCGCATGCTCTGCTGCATGGTCGTGAACCACTGATCAAACTCATGCTGAAACTGAATCTGAAGCTCTTCTTGAAGCTCGCCTCCATCATCCCAATGCAATTGTATAAATTTTGATAGCATGTCTCATAGTTCTCCAAGTGCACGATATAAAATATGTATAGACAAATGCGATAGACAATTTATCACAAGTGTCATATCACATTAATCTGCACATATTTGAATATGCACATGGAGAACAATATCATACTACCAAAATTTGTACTTATGTCATGATTTTTATTTAGACAATGCATTTCCAAACTATTCTATGGGACAATTTAGTAAATTACTCACACTTAATGTGAGTTATTCACTAAACGAATATCTAAGGTTTAACCTTAATAGTTTAACAAAATTTTAACAGAGTTCCGATATAACTAAAACCTACCACACCTTAAAATGAGATTTATAATTAACGTCCTACAAGAAAAAAGCACTTCTAAAATATCTCTAACCATAACCTCCAATACTATGAAAACACCTACACGAAAAAATACTTCTAACACAATCATTCATCACAAATCAAATACCACAACTCATCAAATTATTTCTTAATAATAATTTTTAAAATAATATACAATTAAAATAATACCATAAATATTAATTTATAATGTCTTAATTATTATTTCATTTTCTAATAAATCTGTCAAATAATATAATATACCAAATTTTGCCTATTGCTAAGCCGTCACTAGCTTAGCTACAAACATTTTTTGTCGCTATATTAGCTACAAAACAAGTCCTCGCTAGATTAACGAGGGAATTCCCATCACTAAAAATGGAAAATCTCTTGCTAATCTAGTGATGACATATTTCGTCGCTAACTAGTGACGGAAATTGCTAGACCATTGGAAAGGATTTGACACTAATTTTACCTATAAATTTAGTGATGGATGTGAAATCCGTCACTATTTTTCCAATTCCATCAGCAATCTATTGCAAGTTAGCTACAAAAATATTTTTTTCCTATTACGACAGATTTTTGTAGTGACTCTTGCAAATTTGTTTGTCAACTCTCTCTTATGTGCTGTTTGTGTTTGAGTTGTACAAAGTTTGGTGTGAGTTTTAAACACCCATTGGGATTGAGTGAACCAATAGAAAACTATTGTATAGGTTGAGTATTAGCCTCATGAAACACTTATGAGGTTGTGTGTAAGCTTTTGTAAAACATAAATTGTAAAAGTTTGTTGTGAGATTACAAAACACCATTTAGTATTAGTGGAACATTTAATTGAAAAAATTGAAAAGTGGATGTAGATTTAGTTAATATTTGAACCATTATAAATTGTTGTGCATTCTACTTTTTTTCTACTTCTAATATTTGCATAACAAACCTTCTCTCCAAAATTTTAAAATTTCCACCAATTCAACCCCTTCTTAATGCACAAGAACCAATAATATTCATTCAAATATTATTATCTCTATTATAGATGTTGAATTGTATATACTATTTAACTGAGTTTTCTCCAAAACTCACTCCTTCCACTCATCAATGTTCTGCAATAATAAATTTAAAAATCAAGAATAATATAAGATAGATTTAGAGTTTCATATTTGGTAGACTTCAACGATTCTAAAGATATAAATACAAAAATTAAGATGTTATAATTGATCATATCTTTAGATTATAGTTATTTGTGTTTATGAATAAATAGTAAGAGTTAAAAATTATGATCATTTTTAGCTAATGATAGCTTATGGTAGTCTTGAACTTATAATTTTGTTTAGAACAATCAAGATCCTAAAAACAAATTGTAACAATTTGCTGTTATCCAAAAATATCATAATTGAGTTCAAAAAGGCTCAAATGCTAAACAAGTTTTTTTTTTAATTCTATTGACAAGGAGGGTAATTAATTATATTCTTAGGAAAGATATATTCCTAATCAAGTTAAAATAAGGAAAAAGCCTAGCCAAATACTGCAAATAAAACTTTATAATATGCTCTAGACTCATTATCTATTTATCACTTTGTTTTTTTTTTTTTAATTTTTTACCTATCAAGTAGTCTTATTTTTTACTTAAACGTCAGATTAAAAATTCAATATAGATCCAAATTTCTCTCTAATCTTGTCTCGTAGAGGTTTAAACTGATTCGAGATACGAGATTATCATTTTGCAGATTGGAAGAATATAATTCCTTTGGTTTTGCAGTGGTGGGTAATTGTTGAAAAATGAAAAGACCATAAATATACCCTCATAATGAAATTTTTATTATGAAGAATAGTACAAAAATAAAATCACATATTTTAATTGTTTCAAATTTCATATACAATTAAATTATATCATTTTAGAAGTTATCATAATTAAAAATATGCTTTCACAGATCAATCGAAAAAAGATATATCCATACAATATAATTAAATTTTACCAGTTGCAAATGGGAAGTACCATAAACTTCATTTGTCTGTCTCTATCAATTGAAGAAATAAATTTATGTGTAGTTATAAAACTATAGACAATAAACTGTGCCATATTACATGTCACAATTGACAACTAGAAATATATTCTAACAACTTGCTTAAGCTAGACATATACCCACCAAACATTTGTAACTCAGTGAATAATAGATGCAATCAATATGATGATTTAGCTAACTCTCAATAAATATATATTAAAAAAATTATATATCATAATTGGTGGAAATAAATATGATAGTTAATCCTAATCCATGGTCACTTGTGCTTTCTCAACTTTGAAACATGCTTAGTTAATTTCATATTTTCTGATATGTGGCAAATGGCAATAATATATAGAGTTTACCATGTGGGAATACAAAAAATGGTGTGGCATTTAGAGGCAAAATGGATTTTAGGTACACACATGACTGCTTCCAACACAAACCTAAAAGCAAGGGTCTTGTAATGAAGATTAGTATTAATTAATTAACTGGATACAAAGTCTAAAAGGAACTTAAGTTTTAACATGTAAACAAATATTAAAGCTTAAATTTCCATTTTGATAATGATATCCCATTTTAGAGTTCAAAGCCATCATCATTCAATATCACACAAGTGGAGAAACCTTCCGAAGCCACCTTCTCCACAATCCCATTTGCTTGACCCACTCATCCTTCCTTTTTGTCTTCTTTAACAGCTACTCTGTATCATTCCTATAGATATCCAATAATGCTCATCAGTTTGTATCCTTCTACTTAATAATCAAGGAATAAATTATGTTCCAAACTTGCTAGATTAATTAGAAGTGGCAATCAGGTAAGCTCGAGACTTGAATTTCAAACATTTTTAAGGGAATAGAAATTCGTTTAAAGATGTTGTAAATGTTCATATTATTTTTCACAAAATTTTAAATTTAATTACATATGATCAATCAAATTCAAGTGAATTTAATTTCTATTTTTTTTTATAATTAATATTTAGTGCGAGTTAGCGCAAGTTCAACCCTTCAATTTTTAAAAGCATTCGATATATGTTTTCCCCTCCACTATTTTTTCTACATTAATTATCATTGGCCAAACTTTCACTTTCTTTTCTGCCAAACATTTGACATACTATTACATATTTGTTTGTTGCAGAGCTGTTGAATTTGCGTCATGTAGGAGTACGTGTATAATATAAAAATATTCAATTTGAACACCATTCATTTAATTAATTATATCAAAATTTTTAATTTAACAAAAATATATTTATGAAGCAAGTTACATAATACTATGTAAACTATTTAATTAATCGTGTCATTAATATGTCATGATACGAAATTATACATTTAATCTAAAAATATATAAAAAATTAAATTTTTTTAATTTTGACTAAAAATTATTTATATATTAAAAAAATATAGACTAAATATTAAAAACTTAAATGAATATAAGGTTGAATTTAAAGATATTTATATATATATAAATATATTTATTTAAATCATATTTCAACGTGTATATTTGTATTGTATATTATATGTCAACTCATTAATTCAATTATACAATTGTGTTATTAACTCAATTATATAACCGTATTTAATCGTGTCTATTTCGAATTAAACAAATCAATCCATTTAAATATATTTTTTTAACTTAAATATGTTTATATCAAATTTAAACTTGTTTAATTAGTTTAATCAGATAGCATAAAAAATTGTTAGCCCTGCTTTGTTGATAGAGTATCGTTTTGTTTTTCCCTCTTGTGGATAGTTTTGTCCCTATGAATTCACTCTTCAACTTTGATCATATCACTCTTTCAAACTAGACTGCTATCATTTCCACTTCATTTTGTTAATTCATGTCAAACACCTTTTTACCCCCAAATACTTTAAATAAATTACTGTCCAAGCATTTGCTCTTTCAATAATTTTTTTTAGGATAATATGAGCATTCACGTATCAACAAATTGTATAACTTAATATATGAATATTATAATAATAATAATACATCAATAAATATGACAGCAAAAACTTAATTTTGTTAAAGATGATTATGAATTTCATGATGTAAAAAATTATCAATAAAAATGAGAATCATATTTTGATGTACAAATACTATTATAATAACAATATGTTGATAAATACAAGGTCTAATTTAAATTTAAATTTAAATTTTTTTTAGTTTATTATGGGTTCTATACCTAAAAAAGTAAATTTTTAAATAAAAACAATGGTCATATTAACATTTTTCTTTTCAATTTTCACTATAAGTATAATTAATATAATTATATTCAATTTCAGATAAAATATTTACGTGAAAGATATACGTGATAATTTAAAATAATTTTATTTTTATTTTTTTTGTCATTAGGCTTAAATATAAGATCACCATATTTGTGAAATTTATCTTCAAAATTGTCTAATTAGATTAATAAAATATATGAATTAGTACTTGGACAGAAGCTGCACCATTATGTGATTATTATGAACCTCAATTTGATTTTATAGTCTTTTAATAAATTCAATAACTTGAATATTGATGTTTATTTAAAAATCACCATCAATTGAGATCCTAAAATTCTAAAAATCTAAAAAAGAATTTCATGAAAACTAAATTTTTAGAAAAATATATATAATTTCTAAAAATTGATAATAAAAGTAACACAAAAATAGACAAATATGATTTGCATCACTAGAACTATATAAACAATTAATCTAATATCTAATAACACAAAAATACACATAAATATGATTTGCATTGCTAGAAATGTTTAAACAATTTATCTAATATCTGGGTTTATGCATCTAACTAACTATAATATTAAATGCAAACAAGAAAAATACTAATAAGAAAAAAAGAACATCATCCATTTAGAAATAATTACTATCCAAAACACTTGTAGGAAATTATTCCATGCATCTATAACATTTGAAAATAATACTTCTTGTACTCACAAATGCATGAATTTATCTAAAAAAATATGAAAATAAATCCCATATAAGAGAAAAAAAAATTGTTACTTTTAAACGCTCCAAAAGTATTGAATGATTTGCCAACAGTCGCACACACAGTAAATCACTGTCATTTCACTTTAACCTTTTTTATTATCTCGCTTCATGTAAATCAAAGAAACACTGTTTCAATTTCTCATCATTTCTTACAATTATATTTGTTTTTTTTTTTCTGTTAGAATTAGTACAACCTATTATTACTTTTATGCTATTATTATAGATGATTTCATATACCCATTTCATGATAGTAATTGGAAATAATGCTTTTTCTTTTTCAGTGATTTTACTAATTATGACCTAACCTTGTCAACCAAAAATACTTGTCAACGAAAGCTAGCAATTACCTTTTTTTTTTTTTTTGGGCCACATTAAAGGACATTACTAATTTACTATATTAATGAATGACATTACGGATTGTGCATAACATTTTTCGCTATGTGTATCACTTTCATAATTTTAAGATTTTTGGGAAACAAATTCAACTTCTAAACTCAAGATCCTTAGATTCTTTGTTTTGCCTCAAATTTATTATGAACTCGATAATGTCAATTGGTCATGTACACTTCATTTTACAAATTCTTTAGGCATATGTCTATTTACAATTTTTTTTTTTGTTTTATCTTGTATTATGTGATTCATTATAATTCTAAATTTTGTGTTTTATATTTCTATGTTTATCTTAAAAATATAAAATTATGGAAAAGATTTATCTACATTGAGTATGTACCTTTTAAGGAATGATAAATTCAATAAATAATTATGAATAATTATTTTATCGGTCACTATATTATGAAACTGGTATATAAATTAATCAAATATATTCAATATAAATTAATTTTTCAAAATTACAATTACTTTTGTATTTTATATTTTTGCATGCTATTAAGGAAGAGTAAATCAAGAAAATAAACATCAAATTATTATTTTTATTTTATAAAAATCAACATATGTTTTGAAATATTTCAAAAATAAATATTGAACCATTTATGTAAGAGAAATGAACCAAGGTGGGTGGGGATTCTCCGACCAACCAAGAGAAGATTTCAGAATCTTGGAGTCAAGAAACTTGTACTTCTAGATAATGTAATGAAACCAAACCAAGAAACTTCTGTGACAGCTCTAATGGAATATATATATATATATATATATATATTAGTTTGGTGCTCTGACTCGCTAACAGAATAAATTTTGCATTGGATCATTAAGCCCAGATTTTGACTAGAAGATAAGTTATGAACAATTGGTTTTTTTTTTTTTTGCTCTCTTGATTATTGAGGAGAAAGAAGTTTACTATTGATATTTAAAATCTCGTCACTCATTTTTTAATAGCTCCGCCTTTATTGATTATCATGCAATATACAAGTAAAATTTGAATATCATAATATTTTTAAGAATGATTTTTTTATAATTTAAGTATTGCATTTATTAAGTTTTTTGAGATCTCACGTCAGTTATGAAAAATGTGTGTGTAGATTATATAAATTAATATGTGTCTTTATAAAATTGTTTGGATTTTTTGTGAATGAGTGTATCATGTTTTAACCTATGTGTGTATTTATATTATATTAATCAAAAGAAAATATGTATATATATATATATATATATATATATATAAAGTGTGGTGTCTTTCATTCACAAGAATCAGAGGGTGGATTAATCCTTTAAGATCCTACATCTGTTATAAAAATATATATTTATATGAGTTATATAAGTTATCACTTTTTTATACAATTGTCATCATTTTGTGAGGGAGTTATCACTTTTTTTATAAAATTGTCATCATTTAGTGAGAGAGTATATCTTGTCTCTAATTATTTATATGTGTTTATATTATATTAATAAAAAAAGGTGTTGCGTTCATCGACAAAATAAGAGATAGGAAGAGAAAGGTTATTAACCAACATAACTTTTATATTTATTGATTTTTAAGAAGACTCAATTGTTAAATGAGTCCTTTGTTATTTCATTGATTAGTGTTCAAATTTTATTGGATTAAGTTTTCAATTGTTTTACAAAAAAATACTTATTATATTTTTTAATATTTGATGTATTCAAAAAAATAATCAATAAAAATATTTTTTATTAATGATAATGACTTATCTAAAATTAGAATTAATTATATATTAGCCTTTAATTTGTGTTTTGTATGAATTGTAATGTAAAAGTTTTATAAAATTAGTTGTGAATTTATGCATTGTGCAGTGTAGTTATAATAATAAAATTTTAAATAAATTTAATATTTACTTTATCAATTAATTAATTAATTGAATGATTAAAAAATAATATATAAATTATCATTTTATAATATATTATTATTTTGTCTAATTAGACTTTAAACAAATAAAAATAGTAAAAATAAAATTATAATTAAATTAGCATAATAAATTTTAATAATATAATTGTTTTGATAGAAAATTTTAAAAAAAAACTCTTAATTTTACTTTTTTCTTTTGTTGGCCTTTTTTCTCTTCATTTTTAAAATTTTTCTTATTATATAAAAAATTAAATAGTTATTATTGTTAAATCTCAAAAAGAGGATTAATATGAAAAAACTTCTTTCTATATTTTTAAACTTCCTAAATTATTTTTAGGAGAAAATTTTCTTATATTATTAAATTTTCTATAATTTTTTGGGATTAATTGAGAAAACTAAATGTTTAAGTATTAGTTTACATACCACATGAAAAAATAAAAATACATTATATTATCATTTATCAAAAATATTATATCATCAAAATAATTACTTAATAAATGAAAAATACTCATTTAAAATTGAATGTAAGACTAACGTTAATTACATATATTGATATTGATTGAGTTATAACAGTATTAATTAAGCAATATAATATAAAATCTAATATCTATATCCATTTCTCTCAATAATTCACACAAGTAATTAAAATTTAGACTAGAAAAATTCTTGATATAATTTGGCCTTATCTGTTATGTATCACTAAAATATAAAAGGTATTAATATGTAATTATCAAAGCCATCAAAATAATCTACAAATTTATGGACTATGCCAACATTTTACCTTTTAACTCTTTATCCTCAAAATCTGAATTCATATGTCACAAACAAATTCAAACATTTCTGTTACTTTTACTTTGTAAAATTCAACCCTGCATAAAGAATGTTGACTTATTTTGACAAATCAGGAAAACTTAATATGCAAGTAGAATAATTACGTATTAGAAAAATAAATTAAAAAAATATGATAAGTTAAATTAATAGAAGATATTTTATACAATATAATGCCAACCATTAAGCAAACACAATCCAGATGTTTTGGCTGAAAAGGAATCCATAGCCACCATGGCCTTTGTCATGAGCTACCATTACCACCATTATAAGTCCACTAGCAAAAATAGCATCACCATTCCATTTTAATGCCATCCACAATTTAGTCCTTATATTTCTTAACTTGT
This sequence comes from Omphalea diandra, assembly GCA_949677035.1. Taxonomy (NCBI): domain Eukaryota; kingdom Viridiplantae; phylum Streptophyta; class Magnoliopsida; order Malpighiales; family Euphorbiaceae; genus Omphalea; species Omphalea diandra. Next base: position 2,696 of record CATIWR010574715.1, on the reverse strand, counting down.
ACAAGAATACTTTTCTTTTGTTGTGATATCAGAAACTTCCTTTTTGTTTTCCCTTTGTGTATTTTTCTTTCCACATCTTTTATCTTTTTTTTTTTTTAATTTTACTTTTTTTATGAGTAATTCTCATGAAAAAGTAATATTTGAAAGGCGATTAAATTATTTCTTTGCAGAATCAAATAATTCTTTTTTTTTTCCCTCAAAAATAGAAGTGTAGATTATAATAAAAGGTAATAAAAAATTTTCTGCACAAGATTAAATAACCAAATGATTGAATACACTTAAATGATATATATATATATATATATTAGTAGGAAGAATAATTTAAGATCTCGTGATTTTTATGATTTCAAATTCAAATCTCTTATCATAAATTGAAGATGTTGACTCTAATTCTTATAGCGAATGATATTTTAAATGATAATAAAATCTTTAAATTTCTAATATTTTAAGTATTTTATTTTGATTATAAATTGGGTTTATTGAAGGATTAAGGATAGAAAGGTCCAAGCCTCCAAAGACGAGTCAAGGACAAGCTTTGGCTGAGTGAGAAGAACTAGGAGAGTTTTAAAGAGTGAAACTCCAAGTAAAAGTCAAGAAAAGAGAAGAAGACAAGATGAGCCTTGCAAGATAGAGGCAAGAAGGCCAAAAGAAGTTTGGTGAAGAAAGACAACTCAATGACCTATTGATTCGGTTCAACGCCCACTGAAGTGCAGCTATTAGGGAATCAATAACTCTTGTGAAAGGAGCCGAAATGACCAACGCTCATGAAGCTCTTAACAGCTAGTTTGATAGATATTTTGAAAAGTTTATTTTGAGTGTAACAACTAGTTTTTAGATCTTTAATCTATATAAGGACTTCAATATGAACCTAAAAAAGGTTAGAACGTTTGTGAATTTATTGAAAGTAAAGTATAAAAGTCTTAAAGCTTATTTGTTATATTTTAGGTAGCATCAGTATGTTAGCTAACATCTTGTATAAGTGAAAGTAGGTTTTTCTTGAATACTATTTATACATTATCTAGTTAAGAGGTTTGAACACCTATGTAGGTAATTTCTTAAAAGGGTTAATGGTTAGTCCATAAAAGCATTGATGGATTTTTCTCTCTAGTGCTCCAAAAAAAAAAAAAAAAACAGGGTATTAGAATATCATCCTTAGCCAATAACAAGAAAGATCATTCCTGAGCCTATATTTAAAAGAATAAAGACTTAATAATTGCGTAGGTAGAGGACGTAAACACATTATTGAACCACTGTAAATTATGTATATTTTCTCTATTTTCTTTTCTCTTTAATATTACTCGAGAGAGACTAATATTGAAAATACATTAATCTATTGTGATTTGAAGCCAAAGTTTCAAGAAGAGTTTTAAAATTTTAAAGAATCTAATTTATCTCTATGTGGATTGTCATCTTTACCACCAAGACTAGCTAAAGTATCTTTTACAAATATTTTATATCACTAGGATAATATTCTAATAATAGAGTGTATGTCTTGTTGTGCAAATAAAGATGAAAAATGGGTCGGTAAGGTTTATGTCTGATCAACTTCTAGTCAAATCAATTTTAGATCATGTCTTTTTATGTCGAGTTATTTTGAATTGTAAGTGATTCAAATCAAGTTAAAGATCAAAAAAAAATTTAGATTATTTTTTATATTTTAGGTCAAGACTAATTAGATCAATCGTAAATTTGACTTTTTCTCAATAAAAATATTATTTTATTTTAAATAAATTTATATTTTTAATAATTTAAATCAGTTCAACCAAGTTATTTCATGGGTTGGATGGAATTAACTTCAATTGAGTCAATTTTTTATCATATCAAATTTTTTGAATGAGTTTGAATCAAAATTTCAAATTAGATCATAAATTATCATCATTAAATGCAAGAATAATCTCCTCCCTATTAGAAATTAAAGAACAAGAATAAAAAAACATGTACATTATACAATAAGGCTACCTATTTATAAAAGGAAGACTGAATGTGAAAACAAGAAAATAATTATTAAAATTGAGGTCAATCTAAATTCATGTCTCTAATGATGGCTATAATCATGCTAAGGCCCATAGATGCCTACTTGGATTTACATATAAATCATGAAAATGATAGAAATATCTATTTTGGTGAAGATATCAAGTATTTACTTGGCAAACGAAATAGAAACCAAACAAATAGCATTACTAGTCATGTGATGATAGACAAAATAACAATTAATTTCAATGTGTTTGGTGTATGTAAAGCAATAAGTATATCACTCTAGTTATCACAATGGATTGTGGTAGAAGAATGCATGATTCCCATGTCAATTAGTAACCAATATAATTATAGCAATTTGAGCGTAAGCATCTTCAAGGGCTCAATACACTGATTCAGTACTAAAGTAGGTACGTGTTGTTTCTTACTACAAAAAATAAGAGAATTTTCTAACAAGAAATAGTAAGCAGATTGAGGCCACAATTTTTTACCCATCCCGAAAACCTAAATAAGAAATTTATTTCAAAAAATATTTAGATTATTTAATTAAATTTAAATTTAACTTTGATATTTTTATTTAATTTTATATTTTAATAAATTTATTAATTTTACTATACTTTTTCATTTGCCTAAATTATAATTTATTATTTAATATGATAAATTATTTAGTAAAAATAAAAATTATTTATTGTAACAAAATAACTTTATCATCATTTTTAAAA
>CATIWR010574709.1:0-21427 GCA_949677035.1 Omphalea diandra | reverse complement strand
TACTCTGGCAGAAATTCAAGAGCGTCATGATGCTGTTCGAGATTTGGAGAGGAAACTTTTGGACTTACAACAGGTATTTCATATTTTTCATGATTATAATTTTATCTGCCTTGTATGCACTGAAATGTTATCTTTTTGTCCAACAAATTGTGTTTATGTGCATGCTTGCATGTGTGTGTGTGTGTGGAGTTGAAAACAGCAGAACACATATCACAGCCAAATTAGGTTTAGTTATCAATATCAGCTAAGAGCCTAGCAAAGAACATTAAAAAAGAAAAATAGAAGCAAGGTTAAAGATGAAATTTCTCTGAAGATGAGAAAAGTCAGGACTATTAGGGGAACAGGCACCTAATACCAGACAACAAAATCTTTTCGGAACTCTCTATCTTGGCTAGGCAATCTGGAATAGAGCCAGACATGGACTAAAGTTGTGAGCCATTTCTATTAGAACACTGAAGTTTATGGCCTTGAAAGTTTCGAGCTTTTGCTGTAGATTTGTAGCTACCTTATGGATTTTCTTTCTAGTAGGATATCAGCTCATGTAAAATCACTGTGTGATACACTTATTGCCAAGTTCTCTTCCCATTACCTATTTCCAAGGGACCATAACCTGGTATTACCCTTCCATGACCAAGTGAAATTTGGAACCGGACAAGTTGCCAATGTTCTCTTTTATTATCATGTAGGCCTATTGAAGCATTTACTCCTCCTGTAATTGTAGGAAGGGGAATTGTTGAACTGATTCATTTTATTCAATAGGCAGTCTACAGATTATGGCTTCTGGAAACTATTATTGCTTGTATATGCACAAACATAGTGGCATTTAGATAAAAGGCTACCCCAGTGCAGGGGGTTTGGTTGGCGATAATTTGACTTGTCACATGCAGGTTTTTCTGGATATGGCAGTTTTGGTTTGGTTGGCGATAATTTGACTTGTCACGTGCAGATTTTTCTGGATATGGCAGTTTTGGTGGATGCGCAAGGGGAAATGCTTGACAACATAGAATCGCATGTAATTGAACTCATTCCTCAGAGCCAACTGCTTTTTCAAGAAAAAAATGGTACTAATTAAATGGCTGCAGGAGTGATAGTAGAGTACTGACTGTCTCTGCTTATGTTTCGTTTTCTAGGTGTCAAGTGCTGTAGATCATGTGCAATCAGGGAATACTGCTCTTCAAAGGGCAAAAAAGTTGCAAAGAAACTCTAGGAAATGGACGTGCATTGCTATCATAATCCTTCTTATCATTGTTGCTATCATCATTGTCGCTGTACTCAAGCCATGGAATAACAACAAGGGCGCTTAGTGTCTATCCTTTTTGTACACTATAAATGAGTCATACACCAACTTTTGGCCCCTTTCGGCAATCTGTCAATTGTTTTGCAGTTTGATTACGATTCAGTTGTCTGTCAAATTCTATGACATATTTGGTTGGTTTTCTTGGTTTTTATAAATATGTATTATATTCTTTTGTTTACGCACAAGAAAACTAAGAAAGCTATGTATTTTTGCTTGATTCCTTCAAGGATGTTTTGTTCTTTTGAGAGGGTTGTTTTGCCAAAGATGGTTCTAGGAATCTTGAAATTCTTGGAGTCAGATGTTCAATTCAATTTATCACTAGTGGTTAAAAGCTTTTGGTCGTTCATATTTATCTCCTTTTCTCTAGGGGTCAAAATATTGTGTTGCTTTTCACGTGTTAGCTGAGCTCCTATCAGGAGTTCATTAGGCGATGCACCTTGAAGTTTTTGGAGTAATGTTAGGAGAAGCTGGTGGTGAGGGGATTGATTGAATTTATCATCTGTTTCTTCCTAATGATCCAAAGAGGACTGACATTCTGAATCAAATTAATTTTACTAGAATGTATGAGACATTGTAACTCACTATAGATGTGTAAGTATAAAAATTATTGAATTTAATTGTTTTTAGTGCAAGTGGTATGAAGGTAAAATATACATTACATTAATAATTGATTAATACAGCATGTTAAAAATTATGTGCTACTATGAGACATTCTTTAGAAATAATTAATCACTATATAGAATTTATTACAAAGTGAGTTTATTTTTATTTATATATAAATAATGGAAACTCAAATTTTTTATTACTATGTAAAAATTATTCTATACATTATAGAGATTGTTCGGTAACTTTGAATCTAAATGCAAGAGAAATTTATATTTCTATATATTAGTCGTTGCATTTTATCCCATGACAAGCCTTGAGTTGCATTTTATCCCATGACAAGCCTTGAGTGATCTGGTTGTTACCGATCAGTTTTTTTTCCTCACGTGTGAGCTTCGTGTTTTGCATAAATAATTGGCTAATGCAATTCAACAGCATATGCAAATTACCATATAAATTATTTGTTAAGGACAGTAGGGTGGATAGTAGTTTTTTCAAACTTAAAAATTCTAGGATTAACTGCTAGAATTAAGGATGAATATTATGAAATGGCAGATGACTATTCTCATTACGTATATCAGACTAACTTGATTCTGAAGACGCTAAAATCCAAGTTCAATCCTAGAATAATGATGTTCTAACGGCATCTTTTACCAACACCATTGTCAGTATAAGCCTAGTGCTAATAACGTAACAGCTGCTTGTGACTTGCAGACATCTGACAGAAATTTCAGTGTGAGCCTTTTAATTTGTGATGCCAATAACATAGTTGCTGCATACGACTCGTAAACTTCTAATCAACAATGGAGCGATATTATGACTAAAATAATGAATAACTCTATCACTGATTGATTTCCTTTCAAAATGATTTTACACTCTCCGCAAGAAATGCAGGTTTAGACGTAACACAAACAAATCGGTATTCAAAAGATCAAGCAAAATTGACTGCCAGCTGCATAGTACAACATCCACCCACTTTAAATTCACATGATGAAACATCTTCGATCATGCAAGATCTACTTCAGTTACAGACTGGAATCAGCTATCTAAACTGCATCATTCTTGCTGCTGGACATTCAAAAAGTCGGTAGTATGAAGATAAATAAATATTTCTCTTCTGTCACTGAAATCCTCAAATTGACTAGGAAAGAATAAATCTGAATTTATTTCCCTCAAAAGACTAGGTTGGAGCCAAGATGAAAAAATGATCTCCGTATGTCACCTCTAGTCCCCAAAACTTCCCATTTCAGAAGACATTGCCAAGTGTTTACCAACTTCACAAAAGGAGTCACATCATTTGCACACCCACTCCTAGTCGTTAGGGTCCCATTCATCATCCTGATCCATAGGTAGAGTCAAACTACTCTTACCACCACTGTCATCAAATTCTTGTTCAACCACATCATTCTCATATTCAGACTCATCATCATCATCACTTTTAACCCCTTCTGCCTCAATTGATTCTGATGCTGTTCCACTTATCCATTGTGGGCATTCATCCTCACCTCCAAATAGATATCGGCCATCCTTACTTTGTATAGGAGTTCGAAACTCAGCAGACGAAATTCTACAAGAGCATTCGGGAAGGGGATGTGATAGAAATGAGGTTGGTTTTGACAAAAGGGATTGCCTGATTAGACCGTCTTCACCCAAGCTTTTATTGAGATGTTCCCTTACTGAAAGAGTCCAATTATGCTTCGGATGATACATATCGTCCCGGGTAATGTTGAAAAATTTTGCAAGAACTTTCCTGTTTGAAGAACCAAATATGGTATCACAACAAAGTGTGAAGATATCATAATTATAAGAATGTACATGAAACAAGTAGAAAAGAAAAATCTATCATGAAAGTTGACACGATGGAGGCTATTTCACGTGGCATTAATAACTAAAAGAAGAAAGCCAATTAAATGTAGATTGGTTGTTCTCCTCGATCCCTAATTGTGGGGGGTGGGGGTGTCAAGTTTGATTCCCCATAAACCATTATAGTGGGACTTTCTACAATTTGGTAACCGTTATTAGAAGGGGAAAGCTAACCCTGTTATACAGCCCACAATACTAATCTGACTCAATGAGCCTCCCCTGAATTAAAATAATTAAAAGAGGAATCAATAAGGTTACCAGTGATTTATGATACAATACTTGCCCCACCTCCCTTTCTTCCATTGAGAAGTTATGTGCAATAAAGGATATTTTATATTAATAGAGACTCTGAAACATAATATAGTAAAAATGGTGATTTATCCATCTATGTTATACTTCCAGTGCTACGGGAGCACTTTATGCACAGGTGAGCCTTTTTATACTGCCAACCCAAGCTCTAAAAATAATGAAACCTAACTTGTCATGTTTAAATTCCTTTTATACCAATTCAAAATTCACAACAGCAGTTTCATGCCCATTTACCTGTCTGGTCGATATGTTCTAGAAGCAGCACTTTCATATAGTCGCTGTCCCATGACCAAGCTTGAGAAATCAGGCCACCCACTTCCATCATTGTTAAAACCAGGAAAGAATGCATCTGCCTCCACAGATACAATGTAGTCAAGAGCATCCCAGAGCAATCTGTGTGCTTGTCTCCTCAAATCCATTTGTGAAGGGTCTGGTTCAGCATCAGTCTCAGTGATCCAACCATACCAGCCTTCTTTCTCATGTCGATAGACAGGTCTGTCTGGAGGGGGAGGAAGAGGTCGAGGCCTAGGACCTGCCTTCTTCCACTCTTCTTTAAGTTGTTCCTCACTTTTGGGAGGAGGTAGTTGAAAAGAATCTGGAGAAAGAAGTGTCTCAGGACCAAGCAAGTCAGACAACTCTTCCTTGCTGGAAACCAAAGTGCGATCCAGCACATTAGCAAACATGGCACGAAGAGGAATCATAACACGTTGACCCCCAAAAGTTTCAGAACCTGCCACATATATTGTTGTTTTGGGAGAGTAGCCCATTGCTCGGAGGAGAAGTCCAACCTGCAGAAATTCCAAAGACAGTGCTAATAAGGTAGACTTCTAAAATAATCATCATCACGCATAGGAACCACATAGAGAGAATTTGCACTTCTTTGTCAGCATTCAAGGTTTGATGGAAAACATGCACATCCACCTGAAAAACCATTTTTAAATTGTGAAACTCCTAAAAAGTTCTATGACTTCCAATTCTTAGAGACTAATTAACCAAGAGAGGCTACAGAGAAGGATTAACTCAAGCAGCACAAGAGCCTTGCACAATTACCTTTTACCTGGAAGCCACAAATGTCAGAAAGATAAAAATACACACTAGCAGAATATGGAGAGACTAGCAAGAAGAGGATAAACCCAGTACGAGTGGGCAGAATCCAGTAGAGCATCATACTAAAAAATATCCATCAGCATGGGCCAAAATTTCAGCCTTTACTCCATATTTGGGCACATAAACAAACACTCTAATTTCATCATGCAAAGACTTCAAATATCCTATTCTTCAAAACCGATGTCATTAATACACTATTCTTCTTTTACATGGGTAACTCTTAAGTATTACCAGCTCAACCAACTCTTTGTTTTAAACTGACTTAATATGTAAGAACCCTGACCAAGTATTCAGCATATCAATTACATTATTTCATTCCCCGTTTGAATGACTCTTGGACATCCAAAAGCAAGAATCTAATCCTGATGTAATAACCGTGTGTTATAGACTCTTAAGTTCTCACACTCAAAATACTTTAATTCCACTAAAAAACAAATATGCCAGAGAGTCTACAAATTTATATAAAGAAAACTAAAATAAATCCTGAAAAATTTAAAACATTCTAATTATGTTTCCTACTACTAAAAGAAGAATAATAGTTTTGCACAGGTTATTGGATCCTAACCAAGAATAATATGTAAGAACCCTAACCAAGTATTCAGCATATCAATTACATTATTTCATTCCCTGTTTGAAGTACTCTTGGGCATCCAAAAGCATAAATCTAATCCTGATGTGATAACCGTGTGTTGTAGACCCTTAAGATCTCACAGTCAAAATAATTTAATTCCTCTAAAAAACAAATATGCCCACAGAGGCTACAAATTTATATAAAGAAAACTAAAATAAATCCTGAAACATTTAAAACATTCTAATTATGTTTCCTACTACTAAACAAAGAATAATAGTTTTGCATAGGCTATTGGATCCTCTCCAAGATGAGTTTGGGTCATAGTTAGGAATGAGGCCACACAAACTATATCATCAAGTGATATCAACATTTTCTCCTGACCTTTATGGCATTCTTGCTTCTGAATTTACCGTCTGAAAAAAACATGTTTTTGTTGTCCATTGACAATTAACAAATTGATAATTTTCTAAATCTCCATTTTCACTCTAGCATAAATTATAAAGATTCAACAAGCAACAATTTCACTAACAAACAAAATGAAAATTCTTAAAATTACTAGAGCTATCAAGATAATCAAATATCTGTCTCGACAAAAAATCTGTCTCGACAAAAAAGTAAGTTTGCAGAAACAATCTGGACCCCATAGTTTAAACACAACCATACCTCTTCCGGCATGAGAGGGCATGATCCATTTTCTCTACGCAAATGGGAATCTGCACTAAGCCCTTCGTTGAGGATCCCTTGCTTGATCATCTGTGCCCTTCGATATTGTATAAGTTCAGTGTGAACATCCTAGAAGAATTACCAAGATACAAGATAGAATCAGGAAAATTTTGGCACAAGTGATCAAACAGGTCAAATCATTCCTTCAGTTATTTTTATTATTTACAAAGAAATTTCCATGATCTTTTTGAGGATCCAATTGCTGAATTTACTAAAAGATTTAGAAGCAAAACAAATAAAAATATGATAAATGCAAATCACCAACCAAAATGGTTACATTAGTTGTTATCATAATACAGAGGAGAAAAGCTTAAACAACGAACCTGGAAAAGTTCTGCACAACCATGATAAGCCAGTGCATCCCGCACCAAACCAGGATGAAATGCAAGAAAAGGTTGACCCCATGCCCTTAACCTGCAGGAAAATTAGTAAAATTAGTAGAGGACACAATCAATAACTGCAAGTAAACACTTGAAATGGCCCACCTACGATTATGAATAGAATTTTCCCATGTTCTTTGGAGACATGTTACATTTGCAAATAGTTATATTTAGTTATATAAGCACCGTATTTAGTTTTCCCTCCTAAATTGTGTTTCTCCATTTACAATTCAGAAAGATTCTAGCAGAAAGACAAGGAGAGAAACTACACCTCTCAATCATCTGGTGGCCAAGCACCTGAATTTCTGGCCGAAATTGGAGTGCATGAAAAGCTACTCGGCACCTAAGCCTCTGAAACTCATACATGCCAGGTGGAAGAATTGACTGAAAAGAAATAAAAAGCTACTGAGAATATAATAGTATGAGACTAAAATAATTAGTGTCAAAGAGGGTAGGCATTCTCAAACTTCCATGCCTCAAATTGGCCTAACACCCTTATATGGTTGCAGATGTTGACATTTGTGAATATGAAAGATAATACCCTTAGCAGTAAGGATCAACAGAGAAAAAGGAATTGGTACACTGAACAGCAATGAAATTTTCATAAGGCGCACAAAGGATGTGGCTGTTGAATGAGGCAGAAATGATGAAAAAGCACCTGACAAGGATACTCAATATATCCCAACATCATAAATACACTGTTTCCTGCCCTTGCAATGGTAATACATAGCCTCTTAGTGGATGGAGGGACTATAGATGATATTCAAAATACACTCTTTTCAAGAGAAGGGAGTTGGGGAACCTGATTTAATAAACAATTATTGTTCATGACGCAATTGCAACTCATAAACATAATAAAGGGTGTTGATTCCCATGATTAAGAAAGTCATAGCTCATCCATGCATAATGATGCAAGAAACATATTCAAAATTGTCATACTCTACATGAAAGCATTTGAAGACACATGAAGCGTCCACAATTAAATGGATAACAATAACTTGAAGGCATGGCAAGTATTGGCTTATGTTCCTTAGCCCAAAAAAAAAAATTCTATGCTGCCTCATGATGTGACAATCAATAAAACATATAAGACCCTACAGAGTAGCCCAATTGGATCACTATTCCAACAAGATATGGCCTCATATTTATACCAGAATTAGCAAGCCAAGTACAACTATAAAACAGTATATGCCACAATTTTTTTGGAAAAAAAATATTTACCATTTAGCTTCAAAAATGTACGTTGAGAATAGAAATGAGAAAATGAAATAGTTAATAAATGACATAGAATAGAGAATGCTGCCCTAACTTGAAACCAGCAAACATAGAATAGAGAATGCTGCCCTAACTTGAAACCAGCAAACATTTGATGTGGAAGGTAAAATAAGCAAACAATTGATGGAGCTTCTACCATGGAAGAAATTTACATAGTAAAACACATCCTAAGGCCCTTAACCTTGTATGATTATGCTATTAAGCCCTTGTATTTTAATTCGTACACACTGAGTTCTCAAACATTTATTTTTTTTTCTTGCATCTAGGACTTTAGCAATAGCCAAAGTAAAATTCATGAGAAATTTATTTATGGCATTTAAAAATTACTAGAATGTCACTTTATTTTAGAAAAAAATAACTGTTTTTGATTAATAAAATTTGAAAAGTTTAAAGTCACAAAATTAATTTTATTTCTTTTCTACAGTTTTAGTGATTTTAATGTTAGAAAAATAATATAATTTCTTTACGTCTTAAAACTGTTGTTCAGAAATTTCTCATTAATTTCACATTTGTTATATTTAAAGTTCTTAATGCAAGAAAAAAAATAAAAGTTTGAGGGCTTAATGTATATAAATCAAAGTACAAGGATTAAATAGGATAATTACGCAGATTTCGAAGGCTTGAGAAAGTATTTTTCCAAACTTACATTGTCTAGTTGGTAGATTATGTGGCTAAATACTTTGGGATTTCTATTTGAAAGCCTGAACTCTTTTTTCTACAATTAAGGCTTCAACTGAACAAACTTTTGCAGTTAAGGAATTTGCACTTTTCAATACACCAAAATTGTCAATATGGATTAAATAATATAAAAGTACTTTTTATTTATCATATCAACATACATCATACTGTTTAGGGGAATCTTTGTTTTTCCTTTCTGATAGTCCTTTAAATTTTCAATCTGTAAAAGCTGTAAAACAAGTTTTTGATTAGCATATCAATTGCAATCTAAAACAGAAGCTAGTAGCTAGTAGGCTATCTAACAGCTCCAGCTCAAAAAAGTATGTTTTTTAAAACTTCTCATTAACAAGTTCTACTTTTATAAATAAAAAGATAAATATGTCTTTGAGTTTTATTTATTTATTTAAAATTTATGTCTATATTGATAATCATGTGTATAAACTGTAACTAGTAACAACAATTTTACCAAACACTTAATATTAATCAACAATTAATAACAATCAGTGACAAGTAAACCAAATAGCCTCCTAATTTAAAACTTGAATAATAGTCTCTCTCACATAATACCTCTACTCACCTTTTCCCCTTTCCCACACTACCAACTTTCTTTCTTTTTTTTCTCATTCTGGGCCATTCTTTTCTTTTCAATCCTATATCCCTTTTTTTATGTGATGAATTTGCTATAGTTGATGGAAGTTGAAAAAAGAAACAATTTTATCCTCACTTTCACCAATTAAAAAAGACAGAAAGGTAAAATAGTTAGGATTTAGGGCAAGAGAGAGTGTAGGAGAAATGGAAGCGATGAGGGAGGTGAGGTGAGGGGAGAAGAGACAGCTGTGTCGTGAAGGCAAAAATTTTGTTTTTGAATTAAAATAGTTCATTTGTCTATTCCAGCAATAAGAAAAGCAAATATATATTACTTTAATCAATTCCAGCACTTCGAGTTACAAGATAAGTGAAAATGCACTTGATTACAACTTTTGTTTCTCCATTTAGAGTTCAGACTCTCAACTACGAAGGATAAGTTCAAGCACTCAAAATGCCATAATCCATTTTCTTTTAAGGATTCAATTAAAAAAAAAAAAAAGCCTTGGCATAATATACAAAGATATTTAACTACCTGCAAGCATCCTCCATCAGCAAGCACTAGCCCGATAACCTTGGTTTTTTTCAACTTAGGCAGAATTTCTTTAATATAAAAATTTGGAGAAGCAGAACTTTTGGGTTTAAATGTTGGGAACTCATTCCTTTTCCTAGCTGCCTTCAAATTCTCAGGCAGGGTCTTCACAACAATTACATCCTTTTTAAGTGATGCAATGAACTGCTCCTCGTCATAAAGATAGGAAAAACTCTTGAATTTTTTACTGTATAAAATATATGGAAAAAAAAAAAAAGAATAAGAAACAAAATGTGTCAGCTTTACTTATGGCAGCTTGGGAATTGACAGAAATCCAAATTAGGTGCCAACGAGATACCTAATGCCTTTTGACCGAAGACTTTCTTGAATCTCTGGAATGACAAGAGTAGCATTTAGAAGCCTGGATATGGCGACAAGATCACAGATCTAGAAAATTAACAAAAATGTTATGAACTCCCACTGGATATTATACTTAAGGTGACATTTTTTAAGTAAATGAACCATACCGAAGATCTTATCTTCTCAAATCCACCAAAAATTTTTGCATAAATATAACCATTATTCTTTTCATTTAGAACTGCAAAAACAAAATGTAAACAAGAAAAATTAAGCAACATATGGAAGAAGCTCATAAGATCATCTAACAACAAACAAAGACCAACAAAAAAAGAAGCATCTTCTTATTCCAAAAAACATAACCTAGGAGAATAACCGACACCTTGTGGAAGAAACTTATTGTTTTGTAAGATTAGAAGGAGTAATGAAGAAATAAAATTGTGTTCTGCAATATTTAGCAGCGTAAAGAGCATATGGCCGACAATAGTGCACATGGTGCACAATGTAGAGACATGTCCTTTGGGGACATTTTGCTTCCTAGACCTCAGAGACATTTTAAACTACAATCATCTCCAAGACATTATATTTAATTTTCAACACTAAACACATAATAATTCACACAAGTACCTAAGAACAAAATTTCCAGCAAGATTATATATCTTATTGAGATTACACATCTTGCATCTACAACACAGCAATAAGTTATATGTATAAGATGAACAGAAAGTGATTTGAACATCAAAATGACACGGAATAATTTCAATTAGTATCCTGTATTATCAGGATAACCGTGTAAGACACTTCAAGCACAAAAATAGCAAAACCAAGAGACCAACACTATCAACTACAATAAAATCATCATTGAAAATATTCAGCAAAAATGTGCTCATATAAAAAATTGTTGCTCAATTCCTTGTGTAATTATCAAAGAAGTAAAACCTTCAAAATAAAAGAGAAAAAAATAAAAAGAGAAGTCATTAGATTCACATGATATCTACTGAAAACAATCAATCAACCATGAAAAGACAAATACTGATGCTACCAACAGAAAATGACAGCAGTCAGAGGATAATTCCCAAAGACATGCACACCATAAAAAGAAAAAAAAAGGATGAACATAATAGCTAAAGGTTATTAAAAATGGAATCGGAAACCCATTTAATCACCAAGAATTATTAAGGAACAGCTAGTTGTCCATAAAATGTTGAATGCATCAAGCAAACAAATAGCAAGAACAAACTGAAATAAATAAATAAAAAGACAGCATGCGCTGAACCAGTCACCAGGATAAGAGCTTCTAGGGTTGGCAAAAGGCTGCAATGGCTCCAATTGCTTCACAACACCCCATAACTTCTTATTCCTAACAAATCCTACACCCTGCAACATGACCAATACAACAAAAATATCAAAATGCCAAGAAATAGATATGCACAGATAAATAGAGAATAGGGAACGAACGAATGAAACGGACCTGGGTTTGTGGTAAAGGAGGGAAATGGTGGGCGGAAAGCTTGTTAGGCGCATAGGATAACAAATTTGAAGCGGAAAACTTGGTAATAGAGAGGTGAACGATTAGCGATCCCGTGGATAGAATCAACACTAGCAAAGCAATCCATTTAATCTTCGATTTGAACACCATCTTCATTCATTCCTCGATAAACATCCCCTAATTATTCAACCCTACATAGAAACATTGCCAATTCCAATTCCTCCAAATTAGAAACGAAATATAGCGTGAAATTGTATTGTACGAACTCTATAATCACTTTACCTGTAAGCTTAATCACAGTGGACGGATATAATCGCAAGTAAGATATAGATTTGGATTTGCCTTTGCATTTGCACGTGTTTGCTTCAGTTTAGGCGATGAGAAGAGCAGATTCCGGGCGGGACTTGAAATCTCGAGGAGGAACAAATTGATATATTTTATAGTGAGACTTTGGAGTTTCAACGGCGAACAAAGAAAATAAAAATTTTGCAGAGAAGGGAATTTTAGATGACAGAAAAAAAAAAAAAAAAACTACATCAAATCAAATCTGGAAATATAAACCGAAGGATTCTGCTTTTTTTTTTTATTATTATTATTATTTTCTAGTTAATACGTAACAAATATTTTATTTATTTTAAAGAAAATCTGAAAATGTGAACAGTTAGAACCAGACACAAACTGAGAGTTGCACGGCATGATGGAAGTACTGTACAGTTAGTCTTTTTCAAAAACACGCTTTTGTTTTGTCCCTGTCTGTCTGAGTATTACACTCTTGTTCTTGGCTTAATTACTTGCTTCTCTTCTCTTAATTCTCTGCCTAACATTTCCCCACCCCTCCACTCAAAACTGATTAATGATTCCTACTCGGCTTTAAGTCGATATGAAAATAGAACGAAAACCCTATTTTTAGAAATGAGAAATCTGCCTACGCCTCTTGAAAATTTATATATAATTTAATAATATATATTTTTTAATTTATTACAGATGATAATGTAATTGGAAGCTACAAAGCTTGAAGAGAAAAATTATTAAAAAAATTTATGGTGATTGATTGGAAACCATAGAAGCAAACCAGGGAACTCTCACAGAACTTTTTCGGAGCCACAGATCATACATAACCATGTAGAAAGCATCATAATCAACTAGAGGAAGGTGCCACTGGAAATGCTTTCGCACCTTCAACACATTGTTCTGTAACATCAAATACTTTTCAGGACTTATTCCTTTAAGGATTTTCTTGAGCAATGGGATGTCTAGAGTGGCAACGACAACTGAAAAGCTCTTCCAGTTTAGAATGTCTGCAAATGGAAGATCGTAATAGTCGGCGATGATTACAGGGACGCATCCATAATATAGTGAATCTGCAATACGAGCTGTGTTTACTTCGAAGCCTTTGACATGGAGGCAGAACTTGCTCCCCAGTAGCTCATCAGCATAAGGAGTTACGAGCCGGCCAGAATGGACAGAGATCTCAGAGTCGTTTCTCCAGACTTCAAGAAGCCTTTCACGGACAGGGGAGTTGATTGATCCAGCGAAAAAAGCAAGCTTCTTCCTGTTAACACATCACTCAATTGAAGTTGGTTTAGCTTAAGTACATCCAGACAAATTCAACAGAACTCTAACAGTAGCAATGACTATTCGCTGTGTGTTATATCAGATAGATACGAGTTTCCTGCTACAAGCGTATTAGCATGTGACAGATAACAAATCAAAACTGAAATAAATATGCTCATCTTTACCTCTTTGATGAAGCAAGGTTAGGAGGATTTCCTTTTCTAGGCCAAACTTGTGGCAGTGACACGTCTTTGTGAGCAATGTATCCAGAAAGGAAATAGCTTGAAGAGCAGACAACTTGAATAGCATTAAATTTCACTTCCTCTGCTTTCTCCATTGCTGACCGTCCAATGGAATGACAAGCAACGTAAAAATGGTCAGCTCCACCGGTCCCATTCCAATAGGGATACTGATGACTTATATTAAAGATGTATGCCTTAATGAAATCTTGGATACCTCCAACACTAATTCTTGGGTCATGCCGCAAACTTACGATGGAGAAAGGTAGAAAGAAAAGATCTGCCTTTGTTGGATTCTTTGTGATGAAGTGACTTGTCATAAGGAACTTCTTAAAGTAATGTTCACTGGCATAATTACCCTTAGGTTCAAAATCCACAGGCAAGAGCACATTTGCAAATGGATCATTTCGCCTGTGAGGATAAACATATATCTTAAAGCTCCTATTCATTTCTTTATAGTCTTGAAGAAAGATATCTCTATCATGGAACACCTCATCATTCACATAGATTCCTGATCATAAAAGACAAGCATATCCAGATCAGGTTAAGAAATAAAAGTTTGTGCATACTAACCAATGTATTAGCTCCAAACTAATCATAAGATTCAATCAATGTTTAATAACTTGGACTAATGGTATGCAGCAAATTCTAAAAAGTTTCAACTTAGAAAAGGGCACTTGAAAGGAACAGGCATGAGAGCATTTCAAAAGCAGGAAAACATAATCTCAGAATTTATTCAACACGACAGAAAATGTTTAAACATGCTATGATGCACCAAGATTAGAACATAATAGATCAGCATATTCCAAATCAGATGGCGTATGGCCTCTGACATAATATTAGCAGCACAAAGACTTAAAGATGACTGCCCTGATAATTAACACATCCTAAAGATTTTAACCTTTTTCTAGCATATAATTTTTAATGCTGATTTTTCTTGGCAAATATGTTCATAAATCAATGCTTGATCAATTCCAATGGATTTCGAAGCTACTAAGCATACTAACAAGGGAAATAAGAGAAGGCGAAAAGAAACACTTCCACACAAAGCTCAGAAAAAACGGGTTTAAGCTATAGTATAAAATCATTGACAGAAGATTCCATTTTGGCTTCTGAATTCCAAAAGGATTATCTGCCACATCTCTTTAGACTCCACATTCAGAAATCCAACTTATCTGAATGCTTTGCCATCATGAACAAAAATTTCTACAGAAGATTTCAGTCGTCGACTTCCTTAATGATTAGTTGACTATTTAGCCTAGCAATCACAATTAGTAAGAAACTGATTCTGCACGTTGCTCCCCTCGGCCTTCTCTTACATATTCACTATAAACTAAGGCTACTAAATATTAACTTGCAAACTGTTCAAATTGCAAATTAAAAACCCATATGCCAAGAATTAGTCCCTTGAAGAAGTGAGAAGTAAAATCAGACACAAGTAAATGAAAAACTATGCACATTGACTTGCAATATCAGACATGCCACACCCATTTTTGACATAAGTGAAGCCACAAAAACGTCACATACCATAAGAAACCAAATGAATTTCTAACTCGTACGTATGCAACCAAACATTATACAACTTCAAGAAACAAAGCAAGAACCGAGCTTTAGTTCATAATTAGACCATACCTTCATTGCCCAAATGAAGTCCGGAATACCGTTGACTTCGATTTCCACCACCACCTTTCTTGTTCAAGGGACTAATTCTTGGCAAATGAACAAATGGGTTCTTAGAATCATCAACAAATGGAATTGTGACGCTTTCTTTAGTTTTTGACAAGGACCCAGTCGGGAGATGTGGTCTTAAGCGAAGAGTGGAGGGATGATGGTGGCGATAAGAGAAGAAATTAGAGGTAGTGGAGATGTAAAAAAGAATGAAGAGAAAAGTGATGAGAGCCAAGCAAGTGGGTATGTAGAAGAATGACCTGAACGAGGAAGGAGATGATCGACGTTGACCAAAGTGGTAGAGAAGCAAAGAAGTGGTGGCCATGAGAGAGTTTTGGGCCGCAACCTCTGCAGTAGGCAACGAGTCTTTGCGTAGGGTTTGATTTTGTCTGGTTCGTAAACTTCCTGGGCTGGAATCTTTATGAATGAATTACGGACACAGAATCTTTCATTCTTTTTGTTTTTGTTACATATTATTATTATTTTTATTATCATCATCGAAGTCGTCATCAGTTTAGGCCAATAAAATGAAATAATTTTGACTTTTCTCCAAATAAGGAAAGTTCTCATCAGAATAATAGATAATAAATCTTTTGTAATTCAGTCAGCTATCCAAATCTTTTTGGATATAAAATTAATTTGTTTAAATTGAAAAATTCTTTACAATTTAACTCTAAAATTTTATTTTGCTAAAAATATAAATCTTTTATTTTCCCTTAAATGAAGCCACTGCTTGTGGATTTTTAATATTATGATATCTCCTATATTTATTGATAAGATTCATCTTTGTTATAAAACACAAATTATGTAGATTTACTCCATATTTATAATGATAATGAAATGTAGCCATTATATATACATACATTTTGAGATATTTTATCATATAAGAAAATCTCAAATTCAATTCAAACTTTATATGTTGAGTTTGATTTAAGTTTTCCTTGATTTCCTCCTTTGAGAAATTAAGCTCGAATTCAAACTCAAAAGCTCGTTATGAATTTGGATTTATCAAGATGACAAGTTTTTATTTATAATTTTCTTAATAGTGTTAAATCTTAAATTATTTTTTTAGAATAAATTGGTTATTTAATATAAAAAGTATGGATACTTATATAATCATCAATTATTATATAATTACTAACTACTTTTAAGGAATTTCGTAAGATCTAAAAAGTTTTAGCATTATTTATTTATTTCTACGTTAAGTTAACACTCAATGCAATATAATACTATTTATTCATCTCTAAGTTAAGTTAACTGTCAATGCAATATAACATTCTTCCAATATATATGGGTAAGGTGGGCACACTTTTGAGGAAACTAAAAATATCGATTGAATCGAATTGGTTTAGTTCTTTCAATTTGATTTGAATATAATTTTAGTTTGATTTAATTTTTTTAAAATATAATAGTTAATTTGATTCGATTTGATTTTTAGATTAAAAAATTCAACTGAATTGAATCGATTAAATTTTTAATATAATTAAATTAAATTAGGTTGAATTTATATTAAATCAATCAAAATAATTAATATTATTTAAAATTTATTATTTATATAAAAATCTATTATTCATATTAAAAATATTTTAAAATATTATAAGAATTATTATTTACATTAAAAAAATTTTAAAAAATTTAATTTAACAGAAATAACAAACCGAATTAGTTCGACTGAATTTATAAATTTATTGAATTTAATTCCATTTATATTTTTTCAAAATTTATTTTTTAATTTTTTCAATTCGTTTTAATTACTCGGCCAAATTGGCTATCATCATCGTCTCTTAAATGCTAAATGTATGAATGGTCTATAATATCCTTCTTATTCTCAACTTTATTTATGTTGTTATTAAAGCATTTTTATGAGAGAATTTATACGATCCCAATTCACTTTAAGCCACGCACTCGATGTTGTTTACAAAGCAATTTCAAAATGGGGTTTTTTAAATTAGTAATCCAAAACTAGAATTTTAGAAAAACATATTTTCTTTTATGTTTTTCTTGAGACCATCAGGTTTGATTATTAATAAAAAAAAAAAGGTCATTATCCGTGTATTATGCAGATTTTATTTGATATTATTTATTTAAATTTATATAAAAAATTTTAAATTAATTTTATATTTTACTAATTTTAAACTATTTTTTATTAATAAAATTTATAATATAAATTAATTAATATAATTTTATTAATTAATTATAATCATAAAAAATTTATAAAACTTTAATATTTTTAATTCAATCCTATTATATCATAATATATCTCTCATAAAAAGTTAATACTTAAATCTAAAAGTTTTTTTTATTGAAAATTTAAATAATATACAAGTTTTAATAATTATATTTATATATATAATTAAATGTAAACTAAAATAAGAGAATATAATTTTCTTAAGAACTTTTGATATATAATGAATCAAATATAAATAATAATTATAAAAATCGCTTAAATATCCAAAAATATGGCATATGTCATATAACTAGTGATTATTATTATTTATGTGTTAAAATATTGGAATTACAAATCTAATGATGTATCAACCATAACACTTAACTTTTTTTTTTTTTTTGACTGTTATATATATATATATATATATATATATATATATATATATATAACAAGTTGTGATTCTATGCGTAACATAGATATTTATTTGACATTATTTTATTTAAATTTATGTAAAAAATTTTCAATCAATTTGTATTTTCTAATAATTTTGAAATGTTTTTCATTGTTAAATTTTATAATATAAATTGAAAATTGATTAATATGATTTTATTAATTAACTATGATAATAATAAATTAATATAACTTTAATATCTATAGTTATGTGAAGGATGTTGAATAAAAAAAAAAGAATATAAAAGGTTTCTTTAAAAAAAAAACTTGAGATACATAATAAATTAAATATAAATGATAATTATAAAAGTTTATTAAATATTTAAAAACATGATATATACATCTAATTATTGTTTTATATATTAAAATATTTTTTAAAAGAGTTTATATATAAAAATATTTGAACTATAAATCTAGTAATGTGTCAAGCAAAAAAAGTTATACTCTCCCTGTCTCTCTCTCTCTCTCTCTCTCTCTCTCTCTCTCTCTCTCTCTCTCTCTCTCTATGTATGTATATACATGAAACTCTTTTTTTCTTAACTAAATAAAAATAATATTGTCCATCACAATTACGTAAATAAATTACAATAGTAGAGAAGACTTAAATAAGAGTATAGAACCTAATTATTTAATTTTATTTTTGCAAAAATAAATATTTAATTTTTTATAACTACTATAAACTAAATAAAGTAATTTTTTTGAGTATTTGGGAGTTGAATTACATTGGTAAAATTTAAAGTTTGACATCTATTTATAAATTTAAAAAATAAAAACAATAAAAGAAAATAATTAAATAATTAAGAACATTAAAAAAAAAAAGTGTAAGTATATTGCATAATTGGAACATGAAGAGTTTGGTTAAAAAAATGGGCTATTGGATTGGCAAGGTTTTTGCTATCTACACTTCTTTTAAAGTTTTTACACTTTTTAATAGAGTGCAAATAGTCGAAACCTTTAGTAAAATCTATTTGCACTCCTCTTAAAGTTTTTTGCACTCCTTTACAAAAATGTAAGAAGTTTTAGGAAGAGTGCAAATAGCTAGCGCCAATTGGGAAAAAGAAAGAGAGTCATAACTAATGACAATTATGTAACCAAATTAAGTACAATAATAATGCCACTAATTAGTGAAACTATATGAGATATCATTTAATTGAGAATTTTTTTTAGATTAGATTTATCATTTAAGATGATGGACTATTCAATTAAAAGAAATTTATAAAATACACTTTAAATATAAAATTATGAAATATCACCATAAAATAGAAAAATTGAACAGATGATTTTTTCTAATTCACTAATTCATCATCATACATGATGAATTTAGTTGATATTAAAATTTCTCCATCTAATCAAATTAAGAGATTGCGGCAATAGCAATCGTCTATTTATACATGCTATTTTTTTTAGGTCAAATCAAACTAATTTAAATTAATCTTATCTCTAACTAAGTTTAATTCTTATATAATTCAAATTCAAAATTTTAGCTCATATTCAATTTAGTTTAATTTAAATAAAATCAAATTAATAATTTAAATTTGAAATTAGTACAATCTAATTTTTAAGTAGACCTAATTATGTCTACATGAAAACTTAAACTTAGAGCACCTCCTATAATGAATGAGAATATCATATGAAAGGCTTGTTTGAGATAATTGTTGGATATAGTTGATAAATGATAGTTGATAGTTATTAAATATTTGATAACCCGCCTCTAGTTGTTGCTATTAATTTACAAAATAACTAAAAGGGAATATGGTTGATTTATATTTTATATTGTTAATTATATTAATATAAAACTTAACAAAAATAACATATTCTCATATATAAAATAAAATATAACTTTCAAACTTAGAATGTTATAATTACTCATTTGTATTTATAAAATCTTAAGAATTACTTTTTGTTCGTATTAAATTATAGACAATTTGTTCATGTAGATTATTCATTTGAAGTGCTCCATTTTCTTGATGACTTTCTTTAAGCTAGATGTCATATGTACTGCTCGATATGTCAAGCAGTATAACATTCGAATTTTGATCTAACAGCTCAAATGTTGGATCATCTAATGCTTTTCTTGATATAATTATGTATTGTCATTGATGTAATTACTCTATTTCTTTACGCATGAAATGGATAAATGAAGGCAATATTCATATTATCTTTCATCTCATTTTTCAAAGTAATATTTGTAGTATCTTTCATCTTATTTTTCAAACTATGAAAGTTTTTCGAATATAACTTTTAGAAATGAATGCAAATGATTAAAATCTCTTTTAGCCATTTTAGTTTACCACCATGTTAAAAATCCCCCTCCTTCTTGGGTGACTTGAGGGTAAAAAGAGTTAAAACCTTTTTGCGGCGAGTATGTCATACCTTTTTTTGCCAACTCTTGACAATTTGCAATACCTCCTCAATGTGTACCGTGTGGTACTTTTGGTAAGTCTGTTCAACTAATTATAAAAAATTGTGTATATTATATATAGTATATAGTTATACATGAAATTTTCAAAAAATGAACTTGAACCCACTTTTCTCACTCGTTCTCATTACTATGTTAGCTTTGTTGCTATGATTTTACATGCTACACCGGTTGATGCAATGTACTATTACAAGTGTTTCCGTCCTTTTATACTTTCGCTATTTAAAATTTTGTTTGGACATTACCAAACATGCTTTAAATGCATGGATATCAAGATTGCACCGAAACGTAACAATGCCTGCGTTTTTGCATTTCGGATGCGAAAAAATGCATAAAATCCATGCGTTTTCGCGTTTCCAATGCGTAGAAATGCAGAAAATCCATTAAAACGTGCTGAAATGTTTTGGGTCACTTTTAATAATTTTTTAGACAAAAGAAACGTATTTCCTGAAAGGAAATGCATTTCTTTGCCTTAAAAAATCAGATAGCTTTCAAAATCACGATACCCTTTTTTTTTTTTTGCTCCTTCCTCCCTCTTTCTGCGCTGTTGATATCTTAACTTGCAATTTTGATGTCGACAGCATCTACGATGACAACGGCTGGATGACGCGACGCGTTTTTTATCTGTTTTTGTTGTAACTTGTAAATTTTCTTTTTTTCTTTTTCTTTTTTAAAATTAGTGGTTTGGATTTTGGATTTATTGATTTGTGGTCTGAAATTACTGAATTGAATTTACTGGTTTGGGATGCGACTCCCCCCTTTTACTGTGAAAAATGAAACTGACCTTGGGTTTTGGATTTCCTAAGTTGGTCCTTCATTGGGTTTTAGATTTCTTGATTCGTCATTAATTTTAGGATTCGTATTTATATTTTTTGGGCTACCAAAAAAGTTGTACCATGAAATTTGTAGAACCTGGTCTCGTTTCAACCTTTTTCGTTCGTATAAATGTATATATGTACTGTATCCTTTGCGTTTGTACAATTCAGTAGTCCATAGTAAAAGAAAGGAACATTGAATGCGTCCCAGATGGATATGCGTACAAAACATGTATCCAATTTGATATTGGCACATTTGATCATCTTTAATAGTTTATATATATATATATATATATATATATATATATATATATATATATATATATATATATATATATATATTATT
>CATIWR010574698.1:0-22500 GCA_949677035.1 Omphalea diandra | reverse complement strand
ACTTGGAATAAGGGGTACGTTATGTGAAATTTCATAAATGAATTTTTTTGGGATTTGTGAATGAATAATCTTCGATTACAAAAAAGAAAAATTAGCTAAATCAATAGATATAAAGTGTTCCTAATATTTTAGTCTCGGGTAACGACATCAAAAACTTGATACGGTCTGAGGCCAATACCTATAGATCGAATAGGCAAGTGCACCTATCGAGTATAGTATAGCGTACGAGTATCGAGTGTCGATCCCTTAAGGACTAAAAGTGTTAGTATTAGCTCTTTCTCTATTATTTAACTAGTAAATTTAAGTGATTTAATTAACTAATTAAAAAACTAAAATAAATTAATTCAACAAACTAGAATAATGAAAATATGAAATGGAGAGAAAAAGGTGACTAATATGACAAACGATACTTAAGTATTGAATCCCCCTAAGATTTGTTAAGAAATTAATTTTCCAACAATCTAATTCAATATTTACGAAACCGTGGAAATTCCTTTTGTATGTTAAAGTCCTTCTCAAGATCATTAATATATAATTCTAGGTTGATTAATCAAAATCTCTTCCTAATTAAAACCTGTAAAATTGCATTATAGTTCTTTGAATTTCACTATTAGTTGTGACCCTAATCCAAAAGATTTTGTTATCCTATCTATAAGGGTATATGTAACTCCTTTCAATTGTACTAAATCTATTCAATAACTTGATTTCTCAATCTAAGTTTAAAGAATTATAAGGCAAGAATCAATATTTCGGATATATTAATTCAATGAGATAAAGAGCAAACACAATTGAATTCCATAAAATAATGAAAAGATTATATTATCTAAAAAAAAATCACAATTCAAAACTCATCTTCGGGTTCATCATACTCAAGTGCCTACCTAAATTAGTTCATAATGGAATTACTAGCCAAAATCAAAATAAAAAGAAAACAAAATAGAAAAGTTTTCATAATAAAACCTTTGTATTTTTCAACTCTCTTCAAGCTTGATGGATTGACCAATAATTCTCCTCTCGTTGACAGCTTCTTCTCTAGAAAAAA
Organism: Omphalea diandra; assembly: GCA_949677035.1. Taxonomy (NCBI): domain Eukaryota; kingdom Viridiplantae; phylum Streptophyta; class Magnoliopsida; order Malpighiales; family Euphorbiaceae; genus Omphalea; species Omphalea diandra. Next base: position 21,458 of record CATIWR010574698.1, on the reverse strand, counting down.
TAAAAATAAACAAAAGACTTCTCTTTATAAATAATAAAATAATCAAAAACTCTCTCTAGAAAAAAATAATAATAAACAAAAACTTTCTCATCTATTTATAATCTCATATTCCTCTTCAAAATAGGAAAAATATCATCCTCCACCAATTAGGAATAATAATAAATCCTTCTTCTTTTAAATAGGAATCGGTGAAGCTTCCCTAAAAATTTGCTGCATAGATCCTTCCTAAATTGTGTTAAGAAGGGACTGAAATTCTGTCTGGGAAAATATCAGAATTTATCCCTAGATTATTAAATTTCTATTTGATTCCTGAACTTTTGAAACTACATAATTTCACCCAAAAAACTCTGATAATTCATCATTCAGCTCTAATTTCTAGAATTTCCTATAAAATCTCAAAATAACAACAAAAATTGGGACATTATATGATAATTTTCTCCTAAATTAGACTCAATTAATACTAAAACTAACCCTAAAAATACTTAAAAATAAAGAACTATCACAAATATAATTACTTTTGAACTATTTTCTCTTTTTTTACTACTTAATTTTGTTGTGGGAGAGTCTTTCTATAGGCAGAGACATGGAACTAGCTGTTAGAAAGAAGGTTTTCACTCCATGTCATTAAGTAGTCACTCAATGCCTGTTGGACAGTTTCCACACCCATTATTGGGTAAGAATACAACTTCAACACCCATTGATTGTATTAAAATGCTCAGTGGAACCAACTGTTGAAGAGAGATTTGGCTAGATGCTTCTTTTATGACTTTCTCAAATTTTCAGTCACTAATTCCTTCAGCGATCATTGGAGCTTCTTAAAGCTCGTTAGAAGTCAACTTCGACTCCTGTTGAGATATAGACAATGCCTATTGAAGTTTCTATAAAGATGTGAATTTGATGCTATATTTTTCAAGTTTTTCTATAGTGCTTTATTGACTATTGGCTTGCTTTCAATTCCTATTGAAGAAGATCTCAATGGCATGTTGCAAATATGAAGGTGCCTTGTTAGAGGGTCTAGAACCTTTAGCTTTGACTGAGATCTTTTCAAACGCCCATTAGTAAAACACCAATGCCTGTGTTGAGGCTCTAAGAGTTCTATTCATATAAAGTCATTTTGTCTAACACTTATTATGAAAATCCAACACCTGTTTAGGTATCAATAAGTCACACCCATTGCAAAAATTAATTGCCCGTTGTGAAGGTTAACTTGCGTAGCTCAAGTGTTTGAGTTCTTCAACACCTATTAATTCTTTTAAGAGTCACTGGTTAGGAGGTTTAGAAGACTTTACTCACATTTGGGTGTCACTTCAATGTCTGTTGAGAATCTTCAATAGTCGTTGATGATGTCACAATGCTTGTTAAATGCAGCAACACCCGTTGGCTTTGAACACTTAAAGCTTTTAACCAAACTATTTTTCTAGAAGCCTTAGATATAATGATTGATGTACCTAAAAGATTTTACACACTAACTTAGATAAGAGTTAGCATTTAGATATGTTTGTAATCATAAAAACAAACTTGATTCATCAACCTTCCAAGCTAGATTCAACATTCTCCCCTTTTTTGATGATGACAAACACTCTATCAAGTATAATCAATCTTGTAAGAAGTGGAAAATTTACATCATATAAACTTTAAGTACTAACAACTATCAAACAATGTGATTCAATTTTGAGTGTGTTGGACTAGGATGGTTAATCCTAAGTCTTGGACCTCTTTTGATCTTAACAAAGAAGATTGATCATGTCTAATGTTTTCATTGAGTATTGTTTTACATAATTAAGTTAGTTTTTTAATTGAAAGTTGGAAGGATTGCATAATCTTCAAAAAGGCAAAGTTCATCCAAATTCATAGTGTGTGGTTTGTAATTCGTGACCACAACTTAGTTCAAAGACAGCTAAAACTTGACCAAATGAATTCGCGAGCATCTTTGTTGTTGTGATTCATCTAAAGATGAGAGTGTTAAAGTCACAGATGAATTTGCGGTGTGTGTCACATCTCAATTGCGACCATAACTTTCAAAGTGATTGAAGAAGGAAGCAAGTCCACAAGCATATCATGCCAAATGTCCTAGGTATCCGTTGGAGAACAAAATTCGCAAGTGTGACATTTTGGGTAACGACCAGGATTCAAGAAGAAGAAGATTGTCTTTCAAATAGAAGAATTCATGTCCTGAGTCGTGCCCTATACAAAGAAGAATCGCGATCGTGACTTTTATGGGAAGTTAGAATGCAACATTTATATTTTCTTGATGGACCAATGAGGAGCTACCACGTGGACTAGCCGTTAGACACAAAAAGGTTTTTCCATCATAATTTTTAGTTCCTATATGGAAATTTGGATTTCGTGACTACGATTGACCAGTAGAAACTACGACTCCTGCGTGATGTACAATTAATACAGAATATGCCTAGCATTTCTTGGAGATTTGTTGAGCTTTAACTCCTAACATCTTTTTGGTGGGTATGAGGCATAAATACTCCACCAAACAGTGATAAATTAGAGATATAAAGAATTTATTACTTGTGTTAAAGCTCTCAATCTTTTACTACCCAATTTCTTCTCTTCTTTATGAGATTATAAGTGTTAAGTGTGAGCATTAAACACCAATTGTAAGAAAGGTTATAGTGTGAGCTTGTGAAAACACTTAAGAGAGGTTATTATGTGAGCCTTGAAAACACATAATGTAAAGGTTATTGTGTGAGCCTTAAAAACACATAGTGTAAAGGTTATTATGTGAGCCTTAGAAACACAAAGTGTAAAAGTTAGGTGTGAGCTTGGAAATACCATTCTAAGTTAGTGGAACACCCAATTATAGAGAATTGGGGAGTGAACGTAGGGTTGATTATACCCAAACCATTATAAATCGTGTGTCTCATTTACTAATAATTTCTTTATTCTTATCTAAATCTTTTTCTTTTACACCAAATTCAACCCCCCTTCTTCATGCCTAAGGCCAACAAGTGGTATTAGAGCCAAGTCTCACATATAAGCCTTAATTGGGTGAACAAAGTTCATGGCACAAAAGGAAATCCACTCACACCTCAAGCCCCACTTTAATGTATCTGACTATACTTATTGGAAGTATAGGATGAAAATTTACCTTGATATGTGGTGGACCTTTAGGATGTATTTGTCAAAAAATGGAAGCCACCCACTAAAGTAGTGGATGAAATTGAAGAACTTATTCAAAGGGAAGATTGGGTTGAAGCCCATAGGAGATCAAAGAGCAAAAACAAGAGAGCAATGGTCATTCTTCTAAGCTCTCTCTTTAGGGAAGAGATTTGAAGAGTGCAACATTGCCAAACAACTCATGCCATTTGAAAGACTCTTGAAAACTACCATGAGGGCACAACTCTGGTTAAATCAAGCCGTTTGGAGATCTATGTGATGGAATGAGAGCTCTTCATGATGAAGGACCATGAAAGCATCACAAAAATGACGAATAAACTCATATCTATCATCACTAACATGAAGAAATTTGAAAGGACTCTCACCAACTATGAGGTAAACACAAAAATCCTTAAAACTCTTCATTTACATAAGTTTGGTGTAAGAGTGTGCAACATCCAAGAGTCCAATCCAGAGATTGGAAAGGTTCCAACAGATTTGTTGATAGGCAAACTCTTAACTCATGAGTTGGCCTTACAAAAAGAAGAGCAAATGAAGAAACTAAGGGGCCAAGGAGATAAACCAGAAAAAGAAAGAAGAACCTTGGCACTCAAATCCTCGATAAAGGAGAAGGAGGTAGAAACTACCTCTAGTGATGAAGAATGTGATAAAGAAGAAGAGGAGCTAGCAATGCTCTTAAAAAGGACAAAGGATTTGATTAGAAGAATAAAAGAAAGAATAAGCTTCAAGAAGACATCTCTTAGTCTAAGAGAGAGATCCAATGGAGTCATTTGCTATGAATATGGCAAGCAAGGCCATATAAAGTACAATTGCCCCAAATTAAAGAAAAAAAAGAAATGGGACAAGGAGAAGAAGAAAAGCTTTTTAGCCACTTGGGATGATAGCTCAAGTGAAGATGAAAAAAAATGAGAAGTTGCCAACATTTGTTTCATGGCACAATTACTAATGAGGTAAGTACTTCTCCCCACTATCATTTTGATTTTAATGAATTTGGTGAGATAAATGAAGAGCTTCTAGAGGCTCTAACTATGAGATGTGACAAATAGAAGTCACAAATGAAGTCTTATAATAAAAAGTGTCAAAAATTAAAGGATGATTATAAATCCCTTAATGATCTTGTAAGCGATTTAAGAGCATCAAATGATGAGCTCAAAAAATTTGTGGAAAATCTTTCTACGTCATCTTCTTCATTGGCTTCATTAAGAAAGATGAATGACTCTCTAAAGGGAGAAGTCATTGAGCTTAGAAGCTCAATCTCGAAGTTCCACAAAGGAAAGGCAGCCTTGGACATATTGATTGTGTCATAAAGACCACCATTAATTAGACATGGTCTAGGCTTCAATGGATCCTCCTCATCATCTCAAACTACTTTTATTAGGTCATCAAAATGTCAAACCTCAAGTGTTGAGGTAATTGGGAAGAAAAGTGCTCGTAGCATTATGCCTCCTACGCATAAGGGTAAAGGGAAGGCTTCTACAAGCTCAAAAGCCAAGACTCAAAGAGCTAACCACGTTTACATGTATAAAAATCATGCTCTCTCTCATAAACAATTCCCTACTACTTCTTATCATATATGCACATGCATGCATTCACACAATCAAGGTATGAGAAGGCCTCCTACTCATACTAAATTTGTGCATAGGAGAAAGACTCACAAGTCTAAACTCCAATGCCATTATTGCATGAAATTTGGGCATGTTAACATTCATTGTTTTATTAGAAAGACTCACTTCAAATTAGAGAACCCTTCAACTCCTAACCTCCTAGGACCCAAGTATGCTTGGGTGCCTAAGAAAAGGTGACTCACATTTGTTGTGTAAGGGAGTATGATAGCCACCAAATCAAATAATTGGCATGTGGATAGTAGATGTTCCAAGCATATGACTTGAAATAAAAAAACTATTTGTGGTATTGAAGGAAAAAAAAGGTGGATGCCATATTTGGTAATAATGCAAAGGGTAAGATAATTGGCATTAGAACCATTGGTAAGAATGGTTGTTCATTAATTGATAATGTTTTATTAGTTAGTGAGTTACAACATAATTTGTTAAGTGTGAGTCAATTGTGTGACAAAGGTAATAAAGTCATCTTTGATCTTAAGGACTGTTGAGTTACCACTTTAGTGGATGATGAGGTTATTTTCAAAGGTGAAAAGAAAGGCAATTCCTACTTAATTGACTTAGACAATTTGGCTAACCAATCTTTTAAGTGTCTTATGTCTTTAAGCGATGAAGCTTGGTTATGGCATAGAAGGCTTGGACATGCAAGTATGGATCTTTTTCAAAGCCTATTAAAAGGAAAGTTGGTGGAAGGCCTTCCCAAGCTAAATTTCACTAAAGACAAGACATGTGGTCTTTGCCAAATAGGGAAGCAACATCAAGCCTCCCACGAATCAAAAAATGTTATAAGTTATTCTGGACCTCTTCGACTAGTCCATATAGATTTGATAGGACCTACTAGGAGTGCTAGCTTAGGTGGAAAGCATTTTGCACAAGTCCTGGTTGATGACTACTTTAGGTTTACTTCGGTATCCTTTTTAGCTCATAAGAGTAATACTTTTAAAGCTTTAAAGAATTTTGCAAAAAGAGTTCAAAATGAAAAATATTACTTCATTTCTTCTATTAGAAAGGAATTTCAAAATGAGTCTTTTGAAACTTATTATTTAGAGAATGGAGTTTGTCATAATTTTCCAACTCATAGAACACAACAACAATGTGGTGTTATAGAGAAAAAATAGAACATTAGTAGAAATGGCTAGAACTATGCTCAATGAGTATTCTTTACCAAATTACTTTTGGGCCGAAGCCATTAATATTTCGTGTTACATTGCAAATAGAGTTTTTAAAAGACCCATTCTTAATAAAACTTCTTATGAGCTATGGAATGGTAGAAAACCTAAGATTTCATACCTAAGAATATTTAGATGTAAGTGTTATATTTTAAATACCAAGGATAATCTTGGGAAATTTGACTCCAAAACTAATAAAGGAATATTCTTAGGCTATTCCACCTCTAGCAAGGCATATAAAGTCTTTAACTAGAATTCAACGGTAGTTGAAGTGTCTATGAATGTTGTCTTTAATGAATTTAGTAAACTTGATCTTAGGAAAGGTGTTTTTGTTAATGATCTTGTAGGTGATTTCAAAAAGTTGGAATTGGAAGACACATAAGAAGAGAGGATAAAAGCAAAGAAGGAGGTGAATCATCAAAAAAAGATAAGGAAACATCAATAAAGAGTTGAGCCAAGCCAAGCTCTACCCAAAGATTAGAGATTTTCTAAATATCACCCCAAGGACTTGATCATTGGTGATACCACTAAGGGTGTAAGTACTAGATCACAACTTCATCCTTTAGATAATAATCTTGCCTTTGTTTCTCAACTTGAGCCAAAGTCAATTGATGAGGCTCTTGATGATGAGAGTTGGCTGCTTGTTATGCAAGAGAAACTCAACCAATTTGAGAGAAACAAGGTACGAGAACTTATCCCTAAACATAAAGAACACTCCATTGTAGGTTGCAAATGGGTCTTTAGAAACAAGTTAGATGAGCAAGGTCTTATCACAAGAAATAAAGCTAGATTGGTTGCTAAGGGATATAACAAAGAGGAAGGCATAGACTATGATGAGACATTTGCCTCCATTACAAGATTAAAGGCCATTAGGATACTTTTAGCTTTTGCATGCCACATGAATTTTAAGCTTTTTCAAATGGATGTGAAAAGTGCATTTTTGAATGGAATTATTAAGGAGGAAATCTATGTTGAACAACCTCCTAGTTTGGAGTCATATTGTTTTGCAAATAATGTTTTTAAATTGAACAAAGCCTTATATGGATTGAAATAAGCTCTAAGAGCTTAGTATGAAAGACTTAGTTCATTTCTCTTGAAAAATGATTTTGAAAAAGGAAAGGTGGACACCACACTATTTGTTAAAAAACACAAGCATGATACATTAATTGTACAAATCTATGTTGATGATATCATTTTGGTGTTACTAATGAGTCTCTTTATGAGGATTTTGCTAAGTGTAATTCAAAATGAGTATGATGGGAGAGCTCAAAGTCTTTCTCAGTCTACATATCAAGCAAACCAAATAAGGGATCTTCATCAACCAAGCCAAGTACACAAGGGAAATACTCAAGAAGTTTGGCATGGATGGTTACAAAACAGCCAAAACCCCCATTAGTGGTATCATCAAGCTAGACAAAGATGAATCGGGTAAGACGGTATATGAAAAGAGATATCGAGGTATGATCAGATCTCTACTTTATGTTACTGCTTCTAGGCCGAATATCATGTTTAATGTATGCATGTGTGCTAGGTTCCAATCCTCTTCTATAAAGTCTTATTTAAATGTTGTTAAGAGGATTTTTAAGTATTTGCATGGCACAATTCACTTAGGGTTATGGTATCCTAGGGATTCATCTTTTAGTTTTATAAGATATTTGGATACAGATTATGCGAGTAGTTTATTAGATAGAAAAAGTACTTTAAGGACTTGCCAATTTATAGGAGAATGCATACATCTTGGTTTAGCAAAAATCAAGTGTTGGTTGCCTTATCCACCGCAGAACTCGAGTATGTTGTTGCGGGTTATTGTTGCACCTAAGTTCTTTAGATGAAATAATAATTGAAGGATTTTGGCAAAGTGATTGATCACATTCTTATTAAATGTGATAACACAAGTGCTATTAATCTTTCTAAGAATTCCATCTAACACTCTAAGAGTAAACACATAGATATTCGACACCATTTCCTTAGAGAACATATGCAAAAGGGTGATATTATGTTAGAGTTTATTGACACAAATCATCAACTTGCAGATATTTTCACTAAACCTCTCAAAGAAGAAAGATTGAACTTCATTAAAAGAGAATTGAGAATGCTTGATGGAAGCTCCCTAAAGTGAAAATTTTCATCTTATGTATGATTGCTATGTGTGTTGTTTATTAATTGTATGTCTTATATTTTTTGTGTGGCATTTTCCATGTGGATCACAATTTTGATTCATTCAGAACTTATTTTTTCATTCTTATCCTTGCTGACTCATAATTCACGGTCGCTATCTTATCTTCACGGTCGTAAATTATAAGTCCTAGTCACCCAACTGTCAAACATCAAATTGTGGTCACGAGAATCAACCTCCACCGCCAATTTTGGTTAAGAATTCAAATTGTTAACCGTTGAAGTGCGTATTCCTAAGGAAATTTGTCTGTTACTCATATTTTTCAAAATTCACGATCGCGACTCTTTGATTCACGGACGCGAATTAGGGTAACCGCCTAGACATTTAATTGATTTGACTGCCAGCCATTTATATCTCTTTATCAATGCATTTCTAGCCATTTATAGAGACCTCAAATGGCTATAAAAACTGCCTTCAATAGTAACATCCTCACTTTTCTTCTAACATCAATTTCTCTCTCTCAAAACTCTCTAAAATCATAAATCTCTTTATCCTTTGCAATGGCTCCCAAGAAGATCTCAAGGGCAGACAAAAGGCAAGGCTATGGCTCAGCCCTCTACACCCCCTGCTCTCCACTTCATGAAAAGCATCACCAAGGAGAAGAAAGAAAGGTTCAAAGCAAACTCTTCCAAGATCATCCTCTCTAATAAGATACCTTATACCTTTCTATTGGAGACCTTGGGCATCATCGTAGAGATTCGTGCTTCCCTCTCCAATTTAGGCTAGAACGAGTTCATCTTTCGGGATGAACCCGGATATGAAGAAATTGTGAGTGAATTTATGTGCACGGTCCAACTAAGTCGTAAAGCCTATTTTCAAGTAGAGCAATACAAGTTAATGTTTTGGGCCTTTGGTAATCCTTTTTATATTACTTTCGACCAACTTTGTTCTCTCTTCAATCTTTAAATCGGAGAAAACATTCCCTTCATAATCACCACACTTGATGTCATTTACTCCGAATTTTGGTCGAAAATTTCAATTGAAACTAAACACGACCCAAAATCCTCCCTAGCCAAACATATTAAAACCCTGCATCTTTAGATACTCCATTGTATCATCACCTTTTTCGTTAATGTTAGAGGTGATGGTAATGAGAAGGTATCACAAAAAGACTTGGCATTTCTTTTCTACCTTGTTAAAAATAAGCCTATTCAAATCGAACAATATCTTGTGGATCAATTAATCCATATGAGTACCAATCCTAAGAGTCAATTCCTTCTGCCTTCTAATATTATAACAATTTATCGCTTTGTATGAGCACTTGATGAGGAAAATGAAAAATTCCTCACCAAAAAACTTATTCCTTCACTAAACTTCCTTGATCTCACCTATCTCATCAATGCTGAATTGATTCACCCGGACACCTGTGCCTATACCCTAGGTGCCATTGGAGCTAAGAAAATGGAGACTTCGCAAGCTTCAAAAAGAAAGAGACTAGTTATTGAAGAAAGAGCTCCATCCATCCCTCCTCAACCAAAGCCTAAGGTTAAACTCTCCCTTGCAACCATCAACAATAAACTTGATAAATTGATGAGGATGATGAAAAAGAGATTTATGTTCCTCTTTTATCTTCATAGTGATATGATCGATTTGCAAGAGAAGTTGGGAGTCCCTCCTTACCATCTTATGGACTTCACAAAGTTTGATGATACTCATGAAGAAGAAGGCAATGATGAAGTAGAGGATAGAGATAAGACTGAAGGTGAAGATCATGGTGACGATGAAGACTTTTCTGAAGTTGATTCTCCTACTTTCTAGTTTAGGTTCTCTTTTATATATATATATATATATATATATATATATATATATATATATATATATTATTTCTTTGATGAAATTCTATATTATGTGCTTACTTTACTTCATTTGTTTATGCATTTGCTCCTTATGTTTACTTTATTACTTATGGAATTGATCTTTTTCCCTTTTACCCTCTTTTTGATCTTGCCAAAAGGGGAGAGATAGAATCTAGAATGAATCAAAGGGGGCAAGAAAAATAATAGCATTAGTTAAAGGGGAGCATAGAAGCATAAGGACATAGAAGCATAAAAGCATCATACTTATAATTTTGATCTTAAAGACTTACTTAGAAAAATTTCTTAAAGTTTATAAGTATACATTGAACAATTTATCACTCTAACTTCACATTTTTGCGTTATTTTCTCGAAGGATCAATCTAGATTGTCAAAATCAAAAAGGGAGAGATTATTGGACTAGGATGGTTAATCCTAAGTCTTAGACCTCTTTTTATCTTGACAAAGAAAATTGATCATATCTAATGTTTTCATTGAGTGTTGTTTTGCAAAATTAAGTTAGTTTTTCAATTGAAAGTTGGAAGGATTACATAATCTTCAAGAAGGCAAAGTTCATCAAAATTCATAGTCTGTGGTTTGTAATTCGCAATTGTGACTTAGTTCAAGGACAGGGTGAAACTTGACCAAACAATTCGCGGGCATCTTTGTTGCCGCGATTTATTCAAAGATGAGAGTGTCAAAGTTGCAGACAAATTCATTGTGTATGTCACGCCTCAATCGTAACTACGACTTTCAAAGTGATTAAAAAGGGAAGCAAGTCCACAATCATAGCATACTAAGTGTCTCAGGTATCCATTGGAGAACAAAATTCGTGAGTGCGACATTTTGAGTAGCAACCGCAATTCAAGAAGAAGAAGATTGTCTTTCAAATAGAAGAATTCAAGTCCTGAGTCGTGCCTTGTATAAAGAAGAATCACGACCGTGACTTTTATGGGCAATTATAATGCAACGTCTATATTTTCTTGAAGAACCAATGAGGAGCTACCACATCGACTAGCCATTAGACACAAACGGGTTTTTTCGCCGTAATTTTTGGCTCTCGTATGGAAATTTGGATTTTGCAACTGCGATTGACCAATAGCGACAGTGACTCCTGCTTGACGTGCAATTAATACAGAATCTGCCTAGCATGTCTTGGAGATTTGTTGACCTTAAAGTCTAACATCTCTTTGGTGGGTATGGGGCATAAATACTCCACTAAACAGTGATAAATTAGAGATATAGAGAATTTATTACTTGTGTTAAAGCTCTCAGTCTTTTGCTACTCAATTTATTCTATTCTTTATGAGATTGTAAGTGTTGGATGTGAGCATTAAACACCAATTATAAGAAAGGTTATAGTATGAGCTTGTTAAAACACTTAAGAGAGGTTATTATACGAGCCTTGAAAATAGATGGTGTAAAGGTTATTATGTGAGCCTTGAAAATGCAAAGTGTAAAAGTTAGGTGTGAGCTTGGAAACACCATTTTGAGTTAGTGGAACACCCAATTGTTTAGAATTGGGGAGTGGACGTAGGGTTTATTATTATCAAATCACTATAAATCGTGTGTCTCATTTTCTATTCATTTATTTATCTTCATCTAAATCCTTTTCTTTTTTTACATAATTCAACCCCCCTTCTTGGTGCCTAGGGCCAACAAAGTGCATAAGTTATAGTAGATCATGTTACTCCCTTTGTTTCAAAATTTATGTGCATAAGTTATACATTCCAAGTTCTTCGAAAAAAAATGGCACACACATTACATATTATGCTTTCTCATGCCTTCTCCCCCTGATTTATTTACTTATACTCTTGCTTTTCCTTGGTATTTCTCCCCTTTTGTGATTATCAAAAAGTAATACATAAGTGTAATAACAACAAAGAAAATGAAATCACAAATAATAGTATAAGCAAAGAGAGAAAATATTTATAGCATTAAAGAAATGTTATCCCTTACATCAACATTTTTTAGAAAACAAAGATAAAAAAAATGAAACAAAGGTACAATATGCCACATGAGATTAAGAGAGATGATTAGAGGTGAGGGTCCTTGGAATGGTTCTAAGGATTATCCTTAGGCACTGCTATTGCATCTGACTCTATTGGAGTAGTTAGACTTCTAGATTGCAAATTCAACCCTTCCACTATCCAATCTATGGCTTGGTTGGCATCCTTCATAGCCCTTTAAAGTTTTTGTTCCTTTTGGTAAAGAGAGATAGTAGAGGACTTAACCCATTGAACAACACTGGAGATGGTTGTTAGTTGATCAAGGACCTTTTGCTCAAAGTATGAGAGAGACATAGTAACAGTATGAGTGCTAGTTCTACTTTTTTCCATGGCAAGAATCCTTGCTTTTATGGCTTCCTCAACCTCTTCATCATCTTATTATGGTTGAAGTATTTCTTTTTCTTTTGGAATTCTCCTTATTAGGCCAGAGTTGAGCCTTTGAAGGATCCCTATGGTCAACAACATCTTTTCATAAATATATTTAGTATGTGGTAGTTTCCCCAATACAATGTTCCTTTCCTCAAGTTCTTTTTCTATTGAAGGAATAACCTTCATATACTTGGCAATCCTAGTTATGTACTGCCCCATCACAAACCCATTCCCTTTATCCACTAAATCATCTATGCCTTTACGTTAAGAACAGGAGTGTGGTGTAATTGCCATTAGATTATGCTCTGCCATTGATATTCCAGGTTATGAATTGAAGAGCTATCCTTCAGGCTTGTTTTTTTTTTTTTTTAATCTTTGATGCCTTACTGTTATTGTTGTTATAGTCGCTATTCTCATTTGTGATTGACTTCTAAAATCGGGTTACATCCACTTTGAAAGTGGGAGGATGCTCTATTATTCCAACACTTGTGGCATCAAAACATCTTGCCAATTCATTTGGCCTTAAGGTGTATTTCTTGCTAAACAGTCTAAAGTTGATCATCGCTTCTTATGCATGTGCATGGTAATCACTTTCCATAACTTTTAAAGTGGTGAGAAATTTGATTATAAGCTCTAGATATAAGGGCTCTTTTATGTGACAAATAAGTTATGACCTATCCCTATCATCAATTCTTCCACTTATTCTGCCAACCCATACCTCTACAAATCACCCCATTCAAAAAAATTACCTTCCCCAAGATGTCTTTTGAAGAGTTTGAGGGGCAATTCCTTCTCATTCTCTATTTCGATGTGGAATTTTTAGAGAATAAGAGGGGTTTGCTCTGTTTCTGTGTCCTTCCTTTTTCCCTTTGATTTTGGATAGATTTGGCTTTCTTTGAGGATTAAGGCACTGAGGATGGTTCAAATGATCTTTTCTTCTATTGTGTTAGCATTGAGGCTAAGTTTTCCTTAGTTTTTGAGCTTCAGGGTTGAGGGTTTTTCCTGGCTGATTGTTTATATCTTTTGGTTGATTCAGCTTTAGGTGGCATTTGGTCTAGTGTTTGATGAATAATGCAAGTGAAAAGCAAAGCAAATAACAGCAAATGCAGTAAGAGAGAGAGAAAGCTAAAGCATAATGAAGGAAAAGTAAAACAACTTTAATGTTTTAAGGGTTTATATAGATGTTTGAAGAGTTCCTAATTTCTTTAAAAAAGATGGTCATTGGGAGTGTTCAACGACTGTAGTGATTAAAATAATAGTGGTTGGACATGATGTTAGCTTGATTAAATAAGTGTTCTTTATTCAATGATGGTGGTTGCTCATAATGCCCATTGGGTAAAGAACAATGGCCATTGGAAATTCATAATGATCATGGGAACATATAAAAGATAAAATGTTGAACTCATCAATAACACAATGGTCATTGGCAAACTCACAATGGTCGTTGGCCATGTTTTCCAAAACAAAACTAAGTTTTAAATAAAATTTTCAAATAAGCAAACATTTTGAAATTTTAGTTGATGTAAATTATTAATCAAACTCAGTGATATAATCATTAATTCAACTAATATGGGGACTTTTGATCAAGATAATAAACAATTAAAATCTTTAGCTTATAGAGTCTAAAGACTTTAATGGTTATCATTTCAAGTAAAAGTCAAGCAATATATCAATAATCAACTAATCAATAATTAAGTATGAATCATCAAGGGTGAAAGAGAAGAACCTATTGATGTTAACTCAATGTACTTCCATCAATCATTCCAAGTTCTCTTTTGATAATTAAATCCTTTCATCACAAAGAGGTTAATGAAAATATCTGCCAATTGATGGTTAATATCAACAAATTCCAATACAATATCACCATTATTAACATGATCCTTAAGAAAGTGATGTCTTATATCTATATGTTTGCTCTTAGAATGTTGAATGGGATTCCTAGACAAGTTGATGGCACTAGTGTTATCACCTTTGATGACTACTTGATTTACAATAACTGTTGTAGCTTTATCTATAGGATTTGAGCACAACAAAGACTTGATGTTGTATACTCAGCTTCAGTTGTAGATAAAACAACTAAATTTTGGTTTTTGCTACTCTAAGACACTAAACATTCACCAAATACTTGATATATGACTGAAGTGCTTTTTTATCTAAGATACAACCACCAAAATCAGCATCTTAAAATGCATTGAACTCAAATGAAGAACTCTTAGGATACCAAAGTCTTAAGTTGGAAGTACCAATAAGGTATTTTAGTATGTGTTTTACAACATGCTTATAAGACTCCATTGGATTAGACTGATATCTAGCACAATAACATACACTGAACATAATATCTAGCCTATAGAGAAGTCTACCAATCATACCTCTATACAGCTTTTGATCCACAACCTTACCATGTTCATATGTACTTAGCTTAATGTTGCTACTCATTGCAATTTTACATGGTTTGTTGTTCTCCATGCCAAATCTTTCCCTTATTTGATTTGTAATATGAGAAAGAACTTGAGTTCTCCCATTATACTCATTTCAAATTCATTTTTCATTACTTTAGAAAATTCTTCACACAAGCAAACATTAGTGACACCAAAAATGATATCATCTACATATATTTGTATAAATAATAAGTCTCATTTTTCTCTTTGGATAAAAGCGTTATGTCTATCAACCATTTGGAAAACCTTTTTTTACAAGAAAGTTGCTCAACCATTCATACTAAGCTACTGGAGCTTACTTCGAGTCGAATAAGGCATTAGTCAGCTTGAACACTTGGTTAAAAAAGCAATGGCTGTCAAAACCAAGTGGTTGCTCAACATATACTTCTTCATTGAAACAGTCATTAAGGAAATCACTCTTGACATCCATTTGAAAAATTCATATGAGATTCAAATGCAAATAAAATCTTAATGGTTTCTAACCTTTCAACTGGAGCAAAGTTACATCAAAGTCAATTTCCTCTTCTTTGTTATAGCCTTTGGCTACTAACCGAGCTTTGTTTCTAATTATGGTTCCATACTCATCAAGCTTAATCCTAAAGACTCATTTTGGTTCTAATAATGGAATGTTTTTAAGGTTTAAGAACTAAGGTCCATACTTTGTTCCTTTCAAACAGATTAAGTTCATCTTACATAGCAAATACCTAATGTTTATCTTTTATGGCCTCATCTATGGTCTTAGGCTCAATAAGGGAAACAAAAGTAAGATTGGTGCATGCATTTCTAAATGATGATTTAGTAGTTACCCAACTTGAAGGATCACCAATGATGAGATATCTTAAATGAACTTTCTTGAATATTTAGTCCCTTTTAAGTTGAGTTTGTTCTTCATTTAGAGTAGGAAGAGGTTGATTTGAATTTTCTTCACTCATCATTTATTATGGCTTGTCCACATTCTTTCCTTCTTTTCCAATATTCAACTTGCTCATGGGACTTTTAAGATCATCCACACCTTCTTCTTTTTTTAAAGAAGTGGGGTCAGATTCATAAAAAAAAAAAAAAAACATACATTGACTCCTCAATAATAAGTGTTCTCATGTTGAAGACTCTATGCCCTTTGCTAGCAGTAAAGAATCCAAGAAAAATTCCTTCATTGAATTTGGAGTCAAATTTTCTAAGAATGTCTTTAATATTTGGAATAAAACACTTGCAACCAAATACTCTAACAAATGCAATATTGGGCTTCCTATTGTTCCATAACTTAGAGGGAGTTTTCTTCAATAAGGGCCTGGCTAAGACTCTATTTAAGACATAACAAGAAGTGTTTACAGCTTCAGCCCATAAATACTTAAGAAGATTGTACTCATTTAACATGGTCTTAACCATTTCTTAAAGAGTTCTATTCTTCCTTTCTATTACACCATTCTATTGTGGTGTTCTAAGAGTTTAAAAGTTATGTGAGATTCCATACTTAACACAAAAACTATGGAATTTAGCATTCTCAAACTCTCCTCTATGTTCACTTATAATTGAAGAGATTTTCAAATCCTTTTAGTTTTGAATTCTCTTGAAAAATATCTCAAATGCATCAAAACAAGTGTCCTTGTATAGGAGGAACAATAACCAAGTGAACCTAGAGTAGTCATCGACTATGACAAATGTATAATGCATGCCTCCTAAACTAGACACTCTAGAAGGTCTAAACAAATCCATGTGAAGCAGTTGTAAAGGTTTAGTTGAACCTACCTTATTCTTGGCTTTGAATGAAGATCTTACTTATTTTCCCTTTTAACATTCTTCACAAACTCTTTCCTTTGCAAACTTGATTTCTGGTTGACCTTCAACCAAGTTTCTCTTTTTCAACTTATTAAGGAGTTCCATGCTAGCATGTCCTAGCCTTATATGCCAGGTTTTACTTTCATTCATTATAGATACTAAGCACTTTACATCATGGTTAATGAAAGAATGTAAATCAATAACATAAATGTTATGAATTCTTTTACCAATGAACAAAATTTTATTAGCACTCATCCTTGACACAAATAAGGTTATAGTTTAAACATAACTCTAAGGTCTTTGTCACAAAGTTAACTTACACTCAGTAGATTATGTTTGATTCCATCAACAAGCAAAACTTTATCAAGAATGGGTGAATCAACATCCTTACCAATTTTACCTATACCAATGATTTTGGCTTTCCCATTGCCTCCAAATGATACATTCTCAAGTCCTTTAGTTTTCTGTAGTTGAGTGAAGAACATGTTTTCTCCTGTCATGTGCTTTTGAACATCCACTATCTAGATACCATTATTGTTTTCCAATTTGGGATTTCAAGCACATCTACAAAAACAAGGAGAATCAAGTCTTAGGTACCTACATCTTCTTAGGTCCTAAAAGGTTAGTTTTAGCCATCTGCTCATCGTGCCTTTTAACAAGGCACTGATAGGCAATGTGTCCATAAATATCATAATAAAAAGTATTCGCCATTGAAGTCCACCAATGTCCTATTTCTAAATAAAGCATGCACATGGTGTTTGTGAGATTTGTACCTTTTTTGAGCTAATTGTCTAAGAGTGTTTCACATGTGAGGTGCTCCCATGTAAGGTGTATACCTTTATATATAGTTATGCAAATTTGTGTGCCTTTGGAGACTACCTCTTAGGCTTGTAAGAATAATACATGTATGCATAATTGGTTTTAAAAGGAGCATGTCTCAATTGTGTGTGAATAGGTTGAGACTTAGCCTTTGTGCCATTTGCCTTGACATTTCCCTTCTTAGGAACTTTTGTCATTTTCATTGCTTTAGGCATGCTAACTTCCTTAGCCTTGACAAAGACCATATTGAAAGTAGAAGGAGTAGTAGAGGTAGAATCATTGTATCCTAATCCATGTTTAATGAATGAATTCCTCTAAATTTCAAGGATGGAGTTTAGTTTCTCCTTTTCTTTGGTAAATTTATTGAGATTATCCCTGAGCTTAGAATTCTCAGCAACTAAAGACTTAACCTCCTTAGCTATAGTCTCTTGACTCTTAGC
Organism: Omphalea diandra; assembly: GCA_949677035.1. Classification (NCBI taxonomy): domain Eukaryota; kingdom Viridiplantae; phylum Streptophyta; class Magnoliopsida; order Malpighiales; family Euphorbiaceae; genus Omphalea; species Omphalea diandra. Next base: position 3,718 of record CATIWR010574698.1, on the reverse strand, counting down.
ATAATCCTTTAACGATTTGTTCTCTTTCTTAACAATAAAGGTACTAGACTTGAGAGTCTCAACTTTCATGGTCAACTTGTTGATAATCGAATATAGCTCATCTCCAAAATAAAAGTCAAAAGGATTTACCTCATGCTCATCATCACTAGAACTATCATTTCTGGAGGAGTGCTCACTTGAGGATTTTTCAAATTTCTCTTTAATTGCCATGTGACAAAGATTGGCCAGCTCTTTTTTAGTGTCCTCATCATCAAGTTAAAAGTCACTTATGTCATCCCAGGTAGCTTATAGACTTCCTTAAACTTTGCTCTTTTTTAACTTGGGACGATTAGACTTTATGTGCCATTTCTCATTGCATCCATAGCAAATGAGTTGACTCTTACTACTTTTCTTTGTGTATCTCCTTACCCTTTTACTCTTTAAGAAAAGTCTTTTTACTTTGTTTGTTATAAAGGCAAGTTGTTCATCTTCACTACTGTTTTCATCGTCATTAGAAAAAGATGTTAGCAAGCAAGAAGAAAAAGAAGAATATTCATAACATATCTTTTTGGCTTTTAGGGCCAAATCTTTCTTTCTCACTCCAGAGCTTTCAGATGTCTTCTTAAGAGTGATTTCATAAGCCAAAAGCTTTCCCATTAGTTCATTCAGAGATAGGACTTCTAGCTTATTAGCCTTATCTATTACAATCTTCTTAGCTTCCAACTTGTCATTGTTATGAGTTTTTAGGATCTTTGCAACCATATCTTCATTGGAGTTGGACTTTTCAAGAGTTTTGAGAGTGCCCACTATGTTAATGAACCTGTTGTAAATCTCAGAAATGGATTCACTAGGCTGGTATTCAAATGTTTAATACATGAAAGTATGTATTTGTATCTTTTTCTTCTTAACTTCATAGTGTCTTCATGTTGAGCTTGCAAAGTGTCCTAAATTTCTTTGGTTGATGTGCACATTTAGAGCTTAGCATATTGAGATTTAGAATTGCAAAAAAGAGAATGTGCATAGCTCATCTATTTTTCAAGTTTGCTTTTTCTCTTCAGATATCTATTCACTATTAGGCTTAGGAATAAGAACATCTCTAAATAATTTAGTTGGAACTTCTCTTCCTTTTTTGATAATGTCACTTAGATATATAGTTTTACAGTCTAGAAAGATTTTCATATGGCTTTTTCAATACCTGTATTCATCTCTTTTGTAGAATGATGGCTTGTCGATAGATTGTGATTTCTCATGACTTGCCATGATCTTTACTCTAAGCACTTAAGCCTTAATAGAGAGATAAGCTATGATACTAATTGTTGTCCATTGATGCCCTAAAAGAGGGTTGAATAGGGTAACAACAAATACAAATAATTATAGTTGTGTGCGAAAATAATGAGAAATCAAGACAATCAATTTATAGAGGTTAGGCATAATCTTACCTATGTCCTTTCCTCTAATCTTCCCACTAGAGCTTCTCATTTTCTAGATAGCTTTCAAGTGCTGTCAATCACCTTTACAATTATAGTTTTTAGGCATTTTTAGGCCGTTACAAGTAGACTTCTAGGTGCTATTAAAATAGTTTTCCAAAGTAGTTTATAGGTACTACCTTAAACCTTTCACAATAATGGTTTTAGATCTTCAAAGATCTCCTAAACCAAAAAAAAAAAAAATTCTCTATCAACTTAAAGATGAGAAAGAATACTCCCACTCAAGCAATAAATAATAAAGAATACACATAAGAATTGCTTGACTTGGTGGAGAGTTTTAGGCTGTCTTAATGATTATTCTTCAACTATGTTTTGAAGATGACTTTTGCAAGCTTTTGACAATAATTTTCCCTTGAAGCTAGATCACACTTATTTCCACCCTTTTATTAAAGATTTCTTTCACAACAAAATATACTCACTTTTGAATATTTTTCTACTTTTTCACTACTTAATTCTATTGTGGGAGAGTTCTTTTATATGTAGAGACATGGAGTTAGCCATTATAAAGAAGGTTGTCATGCCATGTTATAAAGTAGTCGTTGAACACTTATTGGACAATCTCCACACCCATTGTTTGGTGAGAATACAACTTTAATGCCCATTGATCATATTAAAACACTCATTGGAACTAACTGTTAGAAAGAGATTTGCCTAGGCTCTCCTCTTTTAACTTTCTTAATTTTTTATTCACCAACTCCTTCAATGATTGTTTGAGATTCTCAATGCCTATTGGAATTCAATTTCAACTCCTGTTGAGATATGGACAATGCCCATTGAAGTTTCTAGAAGGATGTCAGCTTGATGCTCAATTTTTCAAGTTTTTCTATAGTGCTTCAACAATTGTTGGCTTACTTTAAATGCCCATTGAAGAGGATCTCAATGCTTGTTGCAAATATGAAGGTGCCCTATTAGAGGGTCCAGAACCTTTAGCTTTGCCTGGGATCTTTTCTAATGCCCGTTGGTAAAATGCCAATGCCAGTATGAAGGCTTTGAGAGTTTTATTCACATAAAGTCATTTTGTCCAATGCTTATTTTGAAAATGCAATGCCTGTTGAGGTATCAATGATCATTGCAAAAATGCAACACCCATTGTGAAGGCCAACTTGTGAAGCTCAAGTGTTTAAGTTCTCCAATGCCGGTTGAATATTGAGAAAGTCACTAGTTAAGAGGTCCAATAGACTTTACGCATATTTGGGCATCACTTCAATGCCTGTTGAGAATCTTTAACGCCCGTTGATGAAGCCACAATGCATGTTGAAATGTAACAACACTCATTGGCTTTAAACACTTGGAGTTTTTAACCAAACTCTTTTTTCAAAAATATTAGATCAAATGATTAATGTACCTACAAGATTTTACACATTAACTTGGGTAAGTGTTAGCTTTTAGATATGTTTGTAATCATCAAAATAAGCTTAGTTCATCAACCTCCCAAGCTAGGTTCAACAATCATCATGGACAATGTAAAGAATCCTATCCTCATAGATCAACAATGTTGCTTTTATAATCAGTGAAATATGAAGGTATACTTTATTTACATAAGATGGAACATCCAAAAAGACTCATCTCATAAGATTATGGCAATTTTAATTATAAATATAAAACGTTATTAAATATTTTCATATTTTCCATTATTTGTAGGAACCGTCAAAAGAAGATAGTGGCATTAGCTTAACAAATATAAGAGGCACTTCTGAAGTTCCTATTGTTGTTCAACTTTTATGTAGTAATGGCATCGCATGTGAAGATATAAAATGTAACAACCATATTCATTTACATAACTCATATCATTCATGTTCAAAATACATATGCATAAAGGTTTTATCTATCCTACATACAATCAAACAGTTATTTGATGTACATATATGTATATGACACAAGGAGAGAGAGAGTTTGGATTCAGCTGACGACCTGTGGTCCATATGTCTCAATGTAAAACAGAAAGCACCAAAGTGTCCAATTCCTATTCTTCAGTATCTGAAAAAAATTTTTGCGATTTGGTGAGTCGCGACTCAGTGAATAAAAACAATAATCAAATTCTCATGGCATAATCCATAATCAAATATCCTCAAGATACATTGCAAGTATAATAATTAACTATGCAAGTGCAAATGTAATAGCTTTGTTTTTGTCGTGACCGAGCAAGGCAAACATTGCTCCTAGGATATTCATGTGATTCATGTAACATATGATTTGGGACCTATTGGTCCATCTTCCTGTAATTCATTTGACATATGATTTGGGACCTATTG
>CATIWR010574643.1:0-14917 GCA_949677035.1 Omphalea diandra | reverse complement strand
GTTTTGCTTTTAGTCCCTCTTCTTCACTCATTAAGCACTTTCCTCCCTCTCCTAATTCCTAGATACTCCTTATACTTTTAATTAAGCTCTAAAACACCATTATTTATGATACTATAACATGCACACAACATAAAACAATTTTCTATGAAACTATACAAACACTTCATATATGTTCAAGTGTCCCCAACTACAACGATGCTTCTAAATGATTATTTATCTAATGCATATGTTCATGTGATAATGCCAATGAACGTGTTTGGGGATGTTATATGTAAAGCAAATAACATAAGCCTAGGACATGGGCCTTAAGTATAAAATGCATAACAAAGTTCATAAGGTATTTGAGTAAATATAATTATTCAAATAAATTAGTTTACAAACCAATGACATAATAACAAATTATGTGATATGAAAGAATGAAGTAGTGTGAAGTAGTGTATTAGAGTAAAGTTCAAGTGTGTGTGTGTATACATATAAAAATATATATGCACAAGGTCATAGTAATTTGTTGAATAACTCTAGAAAAAAATATTTATTCCTCTTTAATGGACTTGATCATAAGCTTAAGACATGAGCCGAAGTTCTATTTTCATTGAAAATATACATCCAACTATTGATGGATTGGGCATAAACAAATAGCATAAGCTTAGGACATGGGCCTTAAAATTTCTATTTTCACTAAAAATGTAGATCTATTATGCAACCATTAATTGGCTAGGTGTAAGGCACACAACATAAACTAAGATATGGCTTTGAAGTTTTTATTTTCACTAAGAATGTTATGCAACCATTGATGGGTTGCATGTAAAGCAAATAATACAAGCCTAGGATATGACAAGCATAAAGCTACACCCCTCCCTCCCTCCCTCCCCTTTAGAGGATGGCTATGGTTTGCAAGCATTAGATCTTTTGACTAGGTAGTTTTTTTCCATTAAACAAAATATTAAAATGTATAATATATAAATATTGAATGTATCAATTTATGCATGCTATTTTTTTAATGGAAAAGAGATAATGAATGTTAGAAAATAGGTTATTTATTTGAACTTCTTTGTACTTTAACTTTGAAATATGATATCCTATTAGTTTATTTATCTAAGATGTTGCTTTCTAAAACTCGTAATTTAATGTTTTAGTGTCCAGTAATCAATCTGAGGAAGAAATGGACCAAGTTGCATTACATGAAAGTCTATATTGATTTGGTTGCTAATATTGTTTCTTTCTAGAAGGGATGCCATTTCTTTTTATTATTTGTTAAATGCTCCTGGTATTAAGTGTTGGCATATTTAATTTTACTTAAAAATCATGATTTGGATGGGGTCTCTCCTTAACTAAAAAATTGTTATATTATTATATTAATATTGAATGAATGCTTTCTTTATTGTGATGCTTTAACTATAAAATTGCAGCAAATGATCCTTTTGATACCATGGAAGCATGTGTAATCTTTATTGTGATGCATGATTATGAAATGCATGTTTCTGAACATGATGAGAGTTGCATTTATTACTACCTTTGTTGAGGGTAATATCTATTTCTAAATAAATAAAAATTGTTTATAGTTGAGTTCATATATCTTTGTCCCTATAAATAATTAGTTACAATTCTTTATAAGACTCCGCACCATATTTATGAGAATATTATCTTTAAATCTAAGGATGTTAGATCATATGCTTCTATTAAGGTTAATAATAGAAAACTCTTAATTTTAAAGTAATAATTTCTTGAAATCAAAATATTGAAGAAATTGCTTTATTGTACATAACACTTAAAAGTTGTTCTAACTTAATATGGGCTAAGAAGATTGGTCCAAATTTTTATTGAAGATTTTGTTAATTTTTAAGTTTTCAATGAGACTACAGAAAATTGAAATAAATGGTTGATTTATAAAGCATACTTTTTTTTTTTTTCATTTGGGATGAAATAAGGATATCAAATGGTTTAGAATGATCAGTCACTTTAGATGAAAATTAGAACATGTTTACTTGTCAAGCACTTATGACATATATACAAGAGTCGCCTATAAGACTTTAAGATCTTATGTTCGAATCTTAATTAATGATAATTTAATAAAAAATTTATTTTATTACATTTAACATATATTCCACACCTATTAAATAATTATTACTACTAAAAATATGAGTATCTATACTAGGGAAAAAGGGTTTAATGCAAATGTGCCCATAAGTATGAAAGTGACGAATATTGAACAAATTGGAGAAACTAAGTGAACATTTTCCTAAGATCATTTGACATCTAAAACATTTTTTTTTTTTTGAGTTAACCATGCCTTTTGTGAGCGACCTTGCAACGAACTATTTTAATGGAAACTTGTCATTTGAATTGTGATGAATTAATGGTTTTTTTACTTAATGAGTTGATGAACACACAACATAACTTTTTTGGGGTTAGTATGCTCATCCTGTATTTTGACACAAAAATGGAGTGACCTAATGTACTGATATAAATGTTGGCTTATATATAGTTGTGCTTTATTAATTGTTGGTATTATACAATATTGCAGGGTCTCACTTAGGGAAAATTTTTGAGAAAGTTCTTGAGTTCTAAAACATCTTATCACCAAAGATATATGCAAATCTACCATTATATTTTTCCTTCTTAGAGATAACCTTTGATATTTTTAAATTCAAATTTATAATAATTCATGCTATGAATAGGTGGTGGATAATATCAAGGGCAACAAAAAATAAAAGACTTAAGCTGCACCATTTGGGAATTGTCTTTTGGCTCTGGTTGTAAAAAAGCGTATCACTTTCTTACACCTCTTTGCTTGCTTCTTGTTGCTTTGCTTTTATCTTTTAGAATTGTGGCTATAAAAAGCTATTTACTTGCTTATACCTTTTGTATTTGTTGGTATACCTTTTGAGACCAAGTAATCCTTGGATATTTGACAATAATTGTTAAGATATCTATTTATCCATTTATATTCACATTTTTCAAAGTTGAAACTCTTATGACATTAGTGGATGAAAGGACATGATTTGAGATTTCTTGTACTTTGCCTTTTTGTTGTAAGTTGTAGAGTAAACTTTTTTTTTTTTTTTTTTTTTTACATTTAAATGTTACATCTTACTAGTTACTTTTAGACTGACTCAACATGAGTTTAAAAAAGAAAAAATGAAAGGATTTTTTCCAACTTAACAAACTATAAAGTATGATGATAGGTGATTATTCATTATTGTTGGGGCAATGGGCTAAATTTACACAACTAATTATTGAAAACCCTCAAAGATTAAAAAGGAAAAATCATGGGACAATCTTTGAAAATCTTCATTGTGAAAGTAGGAATAAAAATCTTCTTTAGACAATAGCTAGAGAAATACAATATCACACATCCTAAAAGAGAGACCTCACAAAATAATGGCACTCAATGTATTTCCTAAGAACACCCTAAAATTATAACTCATTATTTTGATACCATATAGTCTCTATCTCTCTCATTATACTTTCTCTCAATTTTAGTGTGTAGAGCTAATGCATTTTAAGGCCTTTATATAGGCTTTCAAAGCTTGCAATTGTCAAATAATATTAGGCACCCTCATTTGACAATTGCACCTCTTTTTTTTTTTTTTTGTCATATAGATTAAAAATAAAATCCATCAATTCTCCCTCTTTTTAATCCATAAGGAGAAGAGACATCTTACATATCCATCACTGCAAACTCGTCCAAGCAAGCGTAGAATAGAACTTTAGCATCTATCAAGATATCACCTTTATCAACATGTTTGTTGCATTCCTATTTGTGGGAATCTATACTAAAAATAATTTCTTTTAGAGTACTTCATGAATCTAGTGATATCTGACATCAATGTGTTTTGTTTTATAATTGTAAGTAGAGTTTTTGCTTAAGTTGATTACACTTTGACTATCATAATAAACTACTTACTTTTCTTACTTCAATTTTAAGTCTTGAAGGAATGTCTCCATCCATAACGTCTCTTTTCTTGCCTTCGTGATAGAAATGTACTCAACTTATGTTGTGGATAATACAACAAATTTTTACAGTTTAGACAACCATGAAACATCCCCTCCTACAAAGTAAATAAATACCAAGATGTAGACTTGCAACTATCAAGATCACCTACTATGTCTGCTTCTATATAGCTTTTTACGACTGGTATTTCACTCTTGAAGTTGAAATACAATATTGATATGTCTCTCAAATATTTAAAGATCCATTTGACAACTTCCCGATGCTCATTTCTAGGATTTACTAGAAAATGACTCACTACTCTAATAACTTAAGCAATATCTAGAATAGTAAAAACCATTGCATGTATTAAGCTTCGAACATTGAAGAATATGGAATAGTCAACATTTGCTCCTTTTCTTTATCTGAAGGACACATCTTTTTAATGAGTTTGAACTACCCACCAACAGGTGATGTTATTGGCTTTGCTCCTTTTATGTTGAACCTTTCAAGAATTCACTCAACATAATTTTTTTGTGTCAACCACAATGTTTTGGATTCTATCTAGAACATCCTTTATACCCAAAATCTATTTAGTTGCACCTAAGTCTTTCATGTTAAAGATTTATGATAATTCTTTCTTCAACTAATTAATCAATTAAGCATCTTGACCAACTATCAGCATGCCATCAATATATAGTAAACAAACAAATTTTCCATTGGGAAATTGCTTGATGTAAATGCATGAATCAAATGTTGTTCTTCTGTATTTGTGATTCATCATAAATGAATCAAATTTTTTATACCATTATTGTGATGCATATTTTAAGTCGTAAGAGCTTTTCTTCAATTTGCAGACCCGATGCTCATTTTCTTTAACTTAAAAGCCTTTAGGTTATTGCACGTAAATTTCTTCTTCCAGATTAACATGAAGAATGCAGTCTCTGCATCCATTTGCTCAATCTCAAGATAGTAGCTGGTCCCAAGAATATTCTGATTAAAGACATTTTTCCACTGAAGAAAATATTTCATCAAAATCAATTCCTTTCGTTAGTCCAAAAACCTTAATGACTGATCAAACTTTTTGTTTCACCAGATTACCAAGTCCATCATCCTTGAGTTGACTATCCATTTATTTCTCATAACCTTTCTTCCTTTAAGAAGCTTCACCAACTCAGATGTATTGTTGTTCATTAATGATTCCAACTCTTCCTTCATATATTCCATCCATATATCTTTGTCTTTGTGAGTTAATACATCTTGAAAACTTTATGGCTCTTATCTTTTAATGATAAGAACATATTCGGATGATGAGCATCTAATGGGTGGCATTTGCTCTCTTGTTGATCTCTTAAGAACTTCTTCATCATTCATGGTTGGATTTGCTCCCCCTCATCATCATCCTCTTATGCTAGTACATCAACTTCATCAGCAGGTGGCACTTCTGTGGCATCAATTGCATTTGGTCTTTTCTCTCTATTTTTTTAAAGAAATGAGTTTGATACCAATTCCATCAATTTATTTCTTTTCTTTATCTAAATCTTTATAGGTTTGGTCCTTATGAAAGACCACATCTTTGCTCCTCACAATTCTTTTGTTTTTTGGATCCCAAAATTTTTAACCAAACTCTTCATCGCCATATCTAATAAAGATACATGGTATGGCTTTGTCATTAAGCTTCAATCTTTGCTTCTTTGGCACATGTACAAATACCTCACATTTAAACACCTTTAGATGAAAGTAAGAGACATCTCTATTAGTGCACACCCTTTCTGGAACATCAAAGTTCAAATAAGCTAAAGGAGATCTATTAATTAAGTAACATATGGTTTGAATGACTGCTTTTCAAAAGGACTTTGATAGCTTAATTGTTCATAGCATACATCTAACTCTCTTCATAATGGTGTGATTCATTCTCTCAGCTATACGATTATGTGGGAGAGTGTTAGGTATTATCTTCTTAAGTAGAATTCTATGTTTAAAGCAATAATCTCTAAACTCATGTGAAATGTACTCGCCTCTTATATCTAATTAGATACATTTGAAATTCTTCTCAATTTCTCTGTCTACCATAGCATGAAAGTATTGGAAGTTTGAAAGCATATGATCTTCAACGGATAAACCCAAACTTTTCTAGAGAATTCAACTACAAAGGTTAAAAAATATAAGGATTCTGCTTCTATGGAACCACATACATTAGCATATATGGATTCCAACATATTCTTTCATCTATTTAAGGAGCTATTGAACGAAACTCTATGTTGCTTACCAAACAAAAATAATCACAAGGATCAGTTAAAGAACCTTTCTCTAAGGGAATAATATTCTTTTTTATTAGAATCTACAGTCCTTTTTCACTCATATGGCTAAGTTTTTTATGCCATATATTTGCTAAAAAATTAGCTACCTATTTACTTCATTTACACAAACCTCTGTACAAATTTTGTATAATATGCAAAAGCCTTTCCTCTTACCACAATGAATGATCCTTTATAGAGATTCAATCTACTGTTACCAAAGTAACTTTCAAATCTTTGTTTACCAAAGGCTCTAATAAACATGAGATTAAACCTCAAATCTAGAACATGCCTCATATCTTCTAATGTCAATTGGTAATCAATATTTTTTTTGTACACAGAAATCTCCAATTCTAATAATTGGGAAACATGTTGAATTACCCATTTTCACAATACCAAAGTCCCCAACTTTCTATGTGGTAGATATCACTTTATTTGGTGAAATGTGTATTGAAAGCAACCAAATCAATCACCCACTTAGCTATATTATTGATAACCTGTAAGCATTCATCTTCAACAACTATAACTTTTTTATATGTAATGGTTACAATGGTATTATCTTCTTAGTTCTTTTGACTACCTTTTTGTTCTTCTTTCTTTCATATTTAATAATTTTTCTATATGTGGCCATGCTTGCCATAATGATAACATGAGAAAGTCTTGCCTATAGACTTTGATCTTCCTCTAAACTTATCATTTTGAGTTCTCCCTTTTTGATGCTTATTCTCCCCTTACTTTCTATAACAAGGGTTTATCCATCTCTAGCTTTGTTTTGCTTTTCATAAGATAACAAGGGCTCAACTATGGTTTTAAACTCTAATTTGTCTTTTTCATAAGTCAAAGTTGTGATGAGATGATACACAACAAAGAGAGTGTTGCTAGTAAAAGTACAACTTGCTCTTCATTGCTAAACTTCACATTGAACTTTAATAATTGAAAAATCATCCCATTAAAGGTGCTCAAGTGTTGCATCATATTTACATTTTCATATTTTCTCATTTGGTAAAATTATTTCCATAAGTAAAATTTGTTAGAAAGATTTTTTGACATGTATAATTTCTCCAAAGTTTCCCAAGTTTCTTTGGTGGTCATGCAATTCTTCAACTCAATATTTTGTAAGACATTATCTGAGAGATTTAGGCAAATTGTATTAGTTGCAATCTCATCCATCTCCTTCCATTACTAATCTTCGATTAATTTAGGTTTATTTTCTTTACCTAACAATGTTTTATGAACCTTTTGTTGAATGAGGAGATCTTTTATTCTTCTTTGCCATAGAGAGATTGTTATTGTCATTGAAATTCTCAATTTCTAGTTTCTGGTCTAGCATTTTTTATGTTGCTATAGTAACCATATACTGCTATAGTAATCATATCCATGATTAAAGCATAAATAACCATGATAAAAAAATGCATTAGACAAAATTTCAAGAAAGACTGTAGGAGTCTCAAATAGTCCTATTTAAAACTCAATCATTTTAGTTAGAATTTTTCTAGACATGTACTTAATTGCATAATATATTGCGCATACCGTGATATGAAGTCTCCTCCTTGATCCAATAAAATCTTCTTTGATGTGAAAGATCGATCAATACTGCAACTATAAAGTATATAAAGAATTTTAAAGGATTTAGTACCAAAGTTTTGATACCAGTTGTTAGGGTAATGGGCTAAATTCGTATAAATAATTACTACACAAAATAATTAATAAGAATAACATATTGGAATTTACATGAAAAACCTTCAAAGATTAAGAGAAAAAAAATTATAGGACAATCTTTGAAAATCTCCATTATGAAAGTAGGAATACATATCTTCTCGAGACAATAGCTAGAGGAATACAATATCACACACCTTAAAAGAGAGACTTCACAAAATAGTGACACTCAATGTGTTTTCCAAGAATATCCTAAAATTATAACTTTATTGTTTTAATAGTATAGAGAATCTATCTTTCTCACTTTATTTTCTCTCAATTTTGGTATGTAGACTTAATACATTTTAAGGCCTTTTATATAGGCTTTCAAAGCTTGCAATTGCTTGAAAATGATAGGCAGCTCCATTTGACAATCATCTTTTTTTTTTTTTCCTGTTCACATGGGTTGAAGATAATACCCATCAATCAATAGATGGATGGTGCTATTAGCATAAGCCAACTTCTCTTAGAAGTCATTGATTGTATCATTGATGAACAACTTCTTCTTGCTAGTAAAGAGAAGCCTAACCTCTCCAATCATTCTCTTTATCATCTTTGTGTAGCATCAATATTTCAACCTTCAAATTTCAAAGTCTTTAGAACAAGGCCTTTCTATCTAGCATTTGCATAAGTTGTGCATTACATTTTTATTTTTATATTTTTCAAAATAGAGTATTTTGAACTTTGAGTAATTATAGGTTATTTGAGCAAAGAGCATACTCTTTTTTACTTCAAAGTATAATAAAATTTTTTATTATTTATTGTCACCATTTATGCCTAAACCACATGTGGAAGCTCCAGCATTTGGAGATGAGGTAGAGAAGCTGTTGTCTATAAAAATTTCAAGCCTTTAATTTAAAATCTAACTAAATAACAATTCTAATTTAATTATAAATTAGAGATACAACTACAATAATCTCTACCTTGCCTCAAGTTTTATTAATTTTGTCTTTTCTATTTTTTTTTTTTTTATCAATGAACTAGAGATTTCATTGAAAATAAAAAGTTTACAGAAGTTACAAATTATACCAATAAGTATAATTTGAATAAAAAAAGTTATAAATTTTATAATAATTACATATAAACACAGTAAGCTCACTCAATACTGAAAGTATGTACTCTCTATAAACAATAATGTGTGAATAATACTTAATAGAAACAAATAGTTCTGCCTCTACATTAAGAGATGAGAAAAAAATATCAAATCTCAAATAACACTTCACAGCACTGATTGAATTGAATTTGAATCTCCTATCTAGAAGACTTTCTCTAGCTTAGGTTTTAAATCTACTCCAATAAAGAAAAAAAATAAATAAATAAGTTTTTAATTTGTTCTATGAAACCCTCACTAGTGAGGGAATAAAATCACCCATGAATGAACAAAAAGCTATAACAACTCAAATCTATATATGAAACTACTTATAAATAAGAAAATAATTTTTTTTTTTAAAAAAAAAAGGTTGTTGATAAAAAAATAGCTAACAATCCCAATATATGAAAGTAAGAGAAAACCGCAAATAGAGAAGAAGGAGAGAGCGAATGAGGACAGAGAAAGAAGTTAGGACCAGAGGGGAAACCAAAATCTTAGGAGGAAAATAATTTAATGCAAAAACTCATTCTCAAGTCTTTTAAATCATTCCAAAGTAGAAATAAAATAAAATAAAATAAAATCACTTCCAAACGCAATAACAAAAAAATTCTAAGTCATGACATTAAATTGTTTTGTTGTTTCTTTAATTTTTTTTCGTGTTCTTTTTTTATGTTATTAAGCTCATGTACTTTGATTTGTAAACAGCAAATCTTCAAATTTTTATATTTTTTATAATAAGGATTTTTGTAAGAAAAATGAAATTGATCAACATTTATAAACGATTGTGAAAAATTACTAGAAAGTTACATTGATTTTTAAAAATAACATTACATCATAGATAAAACTTAAAAATTTTAGAGTCACGAAATTAAATTTACTTTTTTTTTTTTTCTAAACATTCAATGATATAACTTGTGAAAAAATAATGTAATTTTTCATATTTCGAAATTATTGTTGATAAATTTTTTATCAATTTACTTTGACAAAATTTTAACATAAATAAAAGTTTAAAGTTTCAAAATGTGTGAATCAAAATATTTGAACTGAATGGCATAAATATATAAAATTTAAGGATCACAAAATGCATTATCCGTTAATTTTTTGCCTTAAATTTTAAAATGTTCTTGATTAAATATAAAAAGTTGACGAGGACTTGCTTATATCTTCAAATCTATTTTTATTTTCTTGCATAATTGATATAGCAAGAGTTCACTGCATTAATAACTCATAATAAACTTCTAGTATAGCTATTTTATATTTAGCATCTAAAATATGTTCTTAATCATTCAAACATCATTTAAAAAATAATAATCATCCTCCCATTTCTTTTTTTTATCAGATTAAATATTGTTATTTCTCTTATTATTCACCTAAAAATTCAATATTTTTGTGCAGATAGTTTTGGTAGATCAAGTGTTACCATTAATTAACATGTGGCCTCTAATTAATCAATATATAATTAATTATGATATAAAAATTAATTACAACGAATAGTTATTATTTATTAAGTTAATATTTTAACAAGTAAGATATGAAGAGCCATATAATATTACCACATTACACTACTTAATTGAAAAATTATAAAATAGTTAACTAAAAAATAAACTATATAAAAAGAAAGAAAACACACACAAAGAAATAAATAAATATCTAAAATAATTTTTAAAATGACTTAAATTATATTAATATATATATATATAGGTTAAGATTTAATTTTAATATATGGGCTAATATTTTGTATCGTTATAAAATCATAGTAAATAGAATTAATTGCTATAATGTACATACATAATTTTTTAAAATACAAAATAAAAACATTCAATTACATATGTAATGCGTAAAAGAAATTACCCTTATAAAAAAAATTTCAAAAAAATTGAAAAGTCATAATAAAAATAAAAAATGAAAATAAAAACATCAATCCACTACTTTAATTAGCAGACTGCTTCGCCCTCCATTATAAATATGACAAGCTTGCATAACTCCTAATATTTATGAGGTCTATCTGCTAGTTTAACTTAAAAACATATCAATCTGATTTAATTAAAGGATGAACTTCCTTCTATATGATATTAGAATTAGTTCCGATTTATCTTAGATTAAAAGGATAGAGATTCTAATGCCTGAAGAAAAGGGCTGATTACACATCAAAAGCTTAATTTAGATGATTGTATATTTTATCAAAGACTTTAGGTATTTAATTCAAATCTCCCTCTCTTTATTGTAATATGACAAAAAAAAAAAACTTTGATAATTTATCATGTAGACACTCTAAATTTCGATGATAAGAGTTCACTACTTCATTTATAACTACTAATAATAAACTTTGGTATGACTAATTTATATTTAACGTCTAAAATATTTTCTTAATCATTAAAAGTTCCAAACATTTTTTTAACAAAAATAATTCTCACATTTTTTTTATTTTGTTAAATTAAATATTATTATTTCTTTTATTTTGAGCTAAAATTCAATATTTGAGTGAGAGTAAATTTGGTGGATTAAGTGTTACCGTTAATTATTATTTAATCACTCATTAGGAGAACAAAATCGGGAGCCAAACAGCCTAAGCTACATCACACCCTTGGGAGGGAAAGAAACGTACCATGCCACACATGATACAGCTCCCTTCCTAAAAAAATGAATGACGTTAGGGGACAGCCGGCTCAGTTGGACGATTAAAATAATTTTAAAACTTAATATATTATTTAATTCAAACCTTACAAAAACTTTATTTAGAATTAATTTTTATTAACTCAATGCAATAATGACACGTATGTTGAAGTTTTACTAATGGCACGAATATGAAAGTAATAAGACAATGTTTGAAAAAGGACTCTTAGGTCCCTCCCCTAAAGAAGGAAATCTTGACTATTATTGGGGAAATTGGAAAGAGAAAAAATAAATTTTATTTATTTATATTTTAATAAATAAAAAAGAAAATATTTTTTTCAATAGAGAAGTATTAATGATAAAAAAATATAAATTTATTATAATTCTTTTTAATTATCATATTTAAACAGAGAAAAATAAAGATTATTTTTCTTCTTTTTTAAAATAATGAAAGTTGCAATTATTTTTATTTTGTTTACTCCTTATTTACCTCCTTTCAAATAAAGGTAATAAATTATTTAATATAAGAAATACTTAAATTCAGAATAATAATAATAATAACGCCCACGAATTTTTTTTCTATTTTTTTTTGGGCAATGATATGAAAATGCGTTAGGGAAAAGCAACATTCAAAAGAGTACAAAGCTTAGGGAGAAGACAAGACATCCAAGTGAAAAAAAAAAAAAAAAAAAAAAAGACTCTTTTGCTTAGGTGCATCTCAAAAAATAGTTTAGTTGGTAACAAAAGAAATACAAACATGAAATCTCAATTCTCTAGTAAATACGAACTAGAAGGATCAAATTCCCTTTACTCCAGTTGCCTTACATGGGATGAAGTCTAAGCAGATAGAAAAAGGGCCAAAAACAAAAAAGCAATTAGAGTGACCGTAATTGGAATTTGAACTTATAATCTTATAATTATGTAGATGACACAAGTATCATTGAACCAAAGGTTTAGACATGGAAAATTGTTGAGAGATGAATTTGGACCAAGCATATGATTAGAGATGAGTTTTTGGTCAATGACAGGTAGTCCTCAACAACAGTCTCTAGATAAGAGGGGCTAACTCAATTAGTAAGACCATCCCAATGTGCCCATCACATTTCCATTTGTAACACAAAATTCTTGTTTGTAATTAGCATATTAGAAACATCAACAAACTACAAACCATGTGGAATAGATTCAGGAAATGGGAAATCAAATCCTAGTTTTTACCTTCTGAGTTCACAGGAACAAGTAAGATACAACCATTCCATGCAAATTGCAGATTTAGTACATAAACCCAAAACAAAAGTCACTCTATCTCATAAAGCTGCATAGCTTAGTTTACATATTATTATCAAATACTGCTACGAAACAACAAATGCATACAACATGGGAGGAACTACCAAATGAGCAAGGCACAAACTAAACAAATAGTTTCCTTATGAAGAAGAGGACCAAGAATTGCGGTTCCACATTTGTTCAAACACACTAATTTATGCACTTGACAGGGAAGATAGAATGGCCACCTGATTGACGTGATCACAAGCAGCGTATTGACACACATGACAATCCACCACCAGTCAGAGCTTAGTGAGTTTTCTGTTTGCAGCTCAGAACTCCGTAAGCAGACACTTGTTGTACCAACAACTGCCAAAAATACATGTAACCTATGTTTGAAAACATCTGGATTCTGAAGTAAAGAACTATATATCACTAATTTGCCTTTCATTAAAAATAAATTTTTTCTCACCTGAAAGGGAAAGGCATGGATTGTTTTAGTGCATGTCATCTGCACTTCCAGCATTGATAATTTGAAGCTTAAAATTATCCTTGCCTTTATGTACTTCTATCTTTTTAGCACGCCTCTTCACCGAATAATTGGGATACCAGAGCTGCAACTCTTGCAAGGTGGACATGTATTGCATACAAAGCGGAAGATCTTCGAGACCTGAGCATCTGTTTATCACCACCCTCCCAAGGCTTGGCATGGAACCTTGAGAGATAGACCAACAGGAAACCCCGAGATTGACTAATTTC
Organism: Omphalea diandra; assembly: GCA_949677035.1. Classification (NCBI taxonomy): domain Eukaryota; kingdom Viridiplantae; phylum Streptophyta; class Magnoliopsida; order Malpighiales; family Euphorbiaceae; genus Omphalea; species Omphalea diandra. Next base: position 1,269 of record CATIWR010574643.1, on the reverse strand, counting down.
AGAACTTCCAGCCTGGGGAAACCACCCGCTTTGCAGGTCAAGGTTCCTCCACTATAAGCTCCGTCTTTCAGCTTCAAAACTTGGAGTCTGGGAAGCAGCCGCCCCAATTCCGGCATTGGATCCTCTGTCAGCTCTGTCTGCAGCAATGTCAGCTTGATGAGATTTGATGGAAATTTAGCGCAGTGTGGAATGCCAATCACAGCTGGGTATCGGCGATCCCTTATTAACTTCAACTTTTGAAGGTTTTCCAGTTTCGAAATGTTCTTGAAAGCCAGATTCTTGTGGGTTTCTATATCTCCATATATCCCCAACTCAACAAGATTTGGCACCAGGGAAAGTATATTCTCTGTGCAGCTGTCTGGGCTTATAGTTGACAACGTGTGAAGATTCTTGAGACCATCTTGGTCCTTGATCATTTTCTTAGGTGGTTCTGCAAGAACAACTTCCCCATTGAAATAGAAATGTCTCAACTGCCGCATCTTCCAAATGTTTATCAGAGGCCGTTCAATCAATGGAGCATTGACTTCAAGAGTCTCTAAGTTCCAAAGGTTGCATACAGATGGCGGCAAAGATTGAGCAGAGTCGCTCTTCAACCGCAGATACCTCAGGCATATCAACTTGCAAATTTCGTTTGGGATGACATCAACATACACATCCCACAAATCCAAAATCCTTAGTAATATATGGCCTTTGCAAAGCTGTTGCCAGTGTTTTGAGGAAAGTCGTTTGTCATCATTGTGCTCAAAACAGAGAAGAGAGCGAAGGTTTGGAGCAGCGCAATTAGCTCTGATGCACTCCAGTGGGTCTGAGTGTATCCCCAGTCGTCGTGAGTTCCCCGCTGATGAAGAATGACCATGCCTATAAACCGCAAGAAATTTTCTCTTTGTGGCCTCCAAAATGCAGAATTCTCGCAAAAGATCATGAATTCGGCATGTCTTGACACTCCCGTCGAATTTCTGGGTCGCAACCTGCACCAAATTTCGATCAACAAGCTCCTCCAAGCAGTCATAAGCCACTTCCTCAAGTGACATTTGCTCTTTTTCCGGTATAAACCCCTCCGCGAGCCACAGTAATGTGAGTTGCTCGATAGAGATCTCATGGTCCTCAGGAAAAAGACCAAAATAGAGAAAGCAAGGCTTTAAATGATGGGGCAAGTCTTTATAGCTCAAAGAGAAGATCTCTGAACACCTCTGTGTATGTTCATTGATAAATGCACTCACCCTTGAGGACACTTTTAACCACCACCGAGTTGTCTTCTCTTTCTTGAGC
>CATIWR010574623.1:0-20413 GCA_949677035.1 Omphalea diandra | reverse complement strand
TATATGTATAATTATATTTTAAAATGATATTTTATTATGTTGTAAAATCTTACGATTTTACGATCCGATTTTACGATTTCGATTTTAGGGTCCTCTACCGATTTTAGGGTAAAATCTCGATTTTGACAACCTTGCTTGCAGCCAAATTTGAAAAAAAAGGAAAAGAAATAAAAAAGGGAAAAAAGAATAAAAAGAGAGAGAGAGAAAAAAAAAAAAAAGAAAACTCATTGGGTTGAAAATCTGAAAAAGTGGTCTAAGAAAAAATAAGCATCCCATTGGATTAAAAAATTGCAAGGAAGGTCTAATAAAAGTTAAGGTGAAAATAAAATAAAATAAAATAAAAAATGATAATAAGAGGTTGCAAGGAGAACATATCAAAAAGAGTAATGGATTCCCTAAAAAAGACTCATTAATGCTTAAGATGACCCTGTTTGATCCCACAATAGTCTCACCAAGTATCACAGGAAGCCGAGTCTTTCCTAATCTTCTCTATGAGCTATATGGCCTAAAGGTCAATCTCATCTTCGTTCTTGTGAAGTAGGTACTTTCCCATCAAAACAGCCAAAATGCAAGCTTGGGTGATCCTAGGGTATAAGGCTAGTAAAAGAGATAAATATTTTCTCGACCCTCAAGCTATATAGAGGCACCTTATCATATGGCCAAGTAAGGAGCTATAATCTTGCAAATGTATGGGTAGTCCAAGATTAGAAGTTCAATCCTATTACAAACCAGTAATATGACAGTCTAGAATGGCACCAAACTCCTCAAGAAAATGGTAGATCTTCATCTCTCCATAATGGAAAGATTGATAGGATGGGTCTTAAAAATTAGTTGCTTGGAGAAATTCAGTGTTAAGTTTGAAAGATAAAAGATAGTGAAAAGCCTTAAAGCCTGTCTAGGGAAGATAGGACCAATTGGAGACATAAAGATATTTTAAAAGTGCTCTAACCATGATAAAGAAGTGAAATGCAACAAATAGAGGTGTAGAAATCAAGGTGAAGGGGGTTAAGTAATAGAGAGATGGTGAACAATGCTTAATAGCTATGAATAATAAAACTGTTTGTACAAATGGATGGTTGGTCTATAAAGACCATTTGGACTAACGAAACACCACAAGTGCTTTTACCTACATTTTTGAACAAGATACTAGTTTTAAGCAATTGTATATGGGCGATGAAGGGGATAATCATGTCATTAACTAAAACAAACACAAAATAGTGGAAAAATCTCATTTATATTAAATAAAACAATTAGTGTGTTATTGATAAAATTGGGGCACTAGAGCCCAAACATCCAAAATATCAAAAATGAAAAGGTCAAACCATGCCTAAATACTGTCTAAATAAGCTAACAAATGTAAAATGTTCCTACAAACTCCCATGATTAGAAAAATCAAAAGAAGTTTAAAAAGGCAGCAAGGGATAAATAGTAATAGTCTAGTCCTTTTCCTCCTTAGATGACCCCTCCTCCTTTAAATCCTTAACTATGAGCGACTCTAAACTGGCCTATAGGTCGACAAGTTCAGCATTGACTTCTGAAAGTGCATGATCCTTCTGATAGATTTCTTTTTAAAAAAATAAAGTGTTATAGTAGTTAGGATACACACATAAAGCCACACATAAACAAGCATATATCTATAGTATTATGTTTACATATAACTCACACGTATGCTAAGTATAAGTCCTCTTGAACAACAATCAAATTGACAAGGTGCTCAACTTAGACATGAGGGAATTGCTTATGGATGATGTTAGAATAATAAACCAATAAGAAATAAAATTGCAAAATAAGAAATAAAATTGGAAAGCAAGAAAAGTTAAAAGAACTTACATGTGTGGTGGATAAAGGCTTAAAGGAGCACAAAGACTACATCAGCTACAACAACATGAATGTGTTCGTAATGGAATCATTATGGGTAATGAAAGCTTTGTAGGACACTACCATGTTGTCTAAAAGGGGATCCAACTCATGCAACACCGTGGGCACTAGCTTTGATGTCTCAGCCATGTAAGCCCTTTTATGGCTCCACTTTACGGGTGCTAGCTCTAAGGGCACCCTTTTTAAGCTCGCCTAGATGCCCTATGCTCCTTATATGAGCAATGTCCTAGCATAGGCCTTATGGTATGGATATAAACATATGGCATAGTTGGCACAGTGACTACCCCTAGGAGAGATGCCTTTATCCAATTGCAGTACCCATCAGTGCCTGACACCAGTTGCTCTCTCTTTGCTACCTTTTCAAAGCGCGACCAAGCTCTTTGTCCTTGGGGTTGGCATCCTAAAACACATGTGTCTACAGATCCTTCAACATCAGCCATACATTAGACCCCTCATTTTATAGGAGTTCTCGCTCATCGAGGTATCACTTAAAAAAAAGGGTCTCGTAAAAATCCAATGCTCACAGGAGTACCCTTCAGCCTCGACAAGCTCCCTACTCCATGTGTCCTAAGGTCCCCTCTAGTCCAGTCAAAACTGTAAGAAATAATAAGCATTATAAGTATCTTAGCTAACATGAGTATTATAAAAACTAATAATGTAACTTTTATGTGCAGTAAAACATACTTGATATTGCTTAAGCCCATTTAAATGAGCTTGTTTGACATCTATGGACTTCTCTAAATGTCATGCACTACTCAAATGCTAGAAGTGAGGATAACAATACTCAATTCTTAGAAGAGTATTGTTATATTCTATTAGACCAAGCTCGATTGCCTAAGCCTATTAAAGGAAATTGTTAAAAAGCATAAAGGAAATGTGTAGAAGAAAAGGAAGAAAGAAAGAAAATAAAGTTAATAATACATACCTCTAGCACACACCAATCACTATTGAGGTATGACAACCCTCGATAGCACCTATCTAAGAACTTGTAGAGGCAAGCCATCGCAACAAACCCTTAGTCAAAATAGTTCACTAGCTAGAAGTCTTTTAGTGCTAGCAACAAACATATCTTAATAGTGTCCTTAGAGGTAGATAAGAGCATCTTGTTAATCTGTAGAGCAAGAAGCTCTATGGCACATAATCTATCACCTCAAATGGGCTATCCTCCTTAACTTCAGGAGCGCCAACCAAAATTCTTAATCATCTAAAGGCATTCATCCCCTTCAAATCAAAGATGAAATCTAGCATACTTCATATATAATCTATCTATAATACCAAAAAGTAGATACCGACATTCATGAGGAGAGATATGTACAAGCATCGGATCCCTGTCATGAATGTAAAATTTATAAGTGTGAAGGTGATTGCACCAATTTGAGAAAGATGGAAGGTACAGGTCATATTCATCCATCGCTTCACCAAAGCTTGTATTGTTGATCTATCACTGTGAGGGGGCCTGTCAGGCATAAGTGTAAGGAAAGGCAAGAGCCAAGTCAACGCGATGCTATTATGCACCCCACTACAGCAGTCATCAAAACCAAATACCAATAAGTGTAACAACCCTACTACCTTTCAAGAAGGTGACATCACCTTGAAAAAGAAAATAAAGTAAAGCAAAAAAGCATAAATAATAAATCAAAAGTCAAACAAGTTTAAAAACAAGAAAGAAGAGAGAAGAAATATAAACAACCAAAAGGCAACTATAACACAATAACTCAAGGCAAGATAAACTCAATAAATAATAGAAACTAGAGGCATGACACCAACACAATTGCAAACACATGATTGAAAAATAAAAAATCGCATAACATTGCAAAAGCTCACAAGTATATGTTTTATATACACAAGCTTATTCATCATGTCCATAAATCTTTCTATGAATGCATAGAATTTCCACCATGCTTTGAGTAGGCTATCCTATCCCTTTTTATTAGATGCTTTACTTTTATCTTTAAGAGCAACTTATGGGATAAAACCTCCCTAAATTAGGTATTTCCTCTTCCTTAATTTTTTTACCTCCATCTTTAAAAGTATATAAGTAAAAATTTAATCTCTAAAGTTTTTAGGGTTTAGTACTTAAAGGTCTCACTCTTCTTAGATAACCCTTTTAAACCATTATCTTTGAGGTGTGTATTGCCCTTGAACTCATATGGTCAATAAAGTTGATGCCTCAAAACTTGTTTTGAACTTATTTTTAAGCTAATTTTGGATTTGATTAGGCTCACCCATGCCTTACGTGAGAATTTAGTATGTGAATGCCTAGGGTTAAGGTGTTTATCATTAGATGGCTTGGTTAATCCAAGAATTGACTATATTTTTATGTTTTTATGTGTTATCATTATATGAAACTTATGAATATGATCATGTTGTACAATTAGACCACCACTACTTTATTTTTGTAATTTAGAGTATAAATATATTAATTGAGATTTACTAATGATATATAATTATTATTTTGATGCAGTTATAAAAGAAAATGTTTGTTATGATGATTCATTCTCATATATATTTTAAATTATTTGAAATGTAGCTATAAAAGAATTATTTATTGATAATTTTACTAAAAATCATTAGATGAAATTTATTATGATAATTAAAAAATTCAAAATACTTAAATAATTGTTCAAAATACGAAGAAACATTATATGAAGCTGAACTTGAGAATAAATTCTTTTTAAATCTCAAGAGAATGATATAGGAACATCACTAATTTGATTTATTAAAAATTTATTTAATATTTTTATTAATTTTATTTATAAAATAAAAATATTTTTAAGAGATTTATATGCAATTTCTTGTTATAATACCCTTAGTAGGAAGATTAGAGAATAAATTTAAAATATGTAAGATTTAAAATAATATTATATTTTTGGAAGTTCTATTATTCTCTTATTTATTGTAATTTTAGTTTCTTAATTAGTTTAAAAATTTAGCATATAATTAAGACTTTAAGCACTATATAATAGGATTTGATTGAATAAAAATTATTAATATTATATTTGGATTGAATGAATTTACAATTTTTATAAAATTCATTTGTAAATTCACATATTGTGTGTTTGGTATAATGAAAATTTATCTGCAGTTCTATTTTATTAAATCGTTCAAATCAATTACAAATAAATTCTAAAGTTATAAAATTTTTGCATTATGATAAAAATACTATTAGTTAAAATAATTTCATTTTTCTTTCTCTTCTCTCTTTTCTCTCTCTCCTCTTTATTTCTTTTCTGTCTCTCTCATGTATTTTTTTATATTTAAAAAAATTAAAACATAAAGATATTTTAATAAAATAAATATTTTATAAAATTTTGTACAAAAATAAAAAATAAAATTTATTTTTATTTTGTAATGTGCCAAATATATAAATTTACTTGCAAAATAATTCTATAAGAAATTTATTTACCAATAAAATGAATCTTAAATTAAAATTAAACCAAATACTATGTACAAATTATTTCTATATTACTCAATTTAGATAAGAATTCCAATTTGAGTGCCTATTTTGTGTTTTAAATTTTTTTTCAAACTCTTAATAGCCACAATTCCATTTTTATAATTTTTTAGAATTCTAAAAAGTTTAATTTTTCATCATACGTTGATGATAATTAATATTTTAAAATTTTATTATTTATAATTAAATCAATTAAATAATATCAAATACTAAAGTTGAATAATTAGTTTTAATTTATAAATAATGAATAATATAAGAAATATATTTCATATATGAAATAGAATTTTTTTAAAAAAATTACTCATTTAAAAGATTTTACAATTTTTTTAATTTTTAAAATAATTTTCATTTTTATAAAATTAATATTCATAATTTCATGCAAATAATAGAGTTAAATAAATTCATGGAATTGATAATTCTATTTAATTCTATAAACTATTAATATTTTAATCCATACATATATTAATATCAGTTTCTCTTTTCTTCATCTAAAATGTATTTAAATGTATATAAATATCATCTTGATAAAAAAAATATATTATCTTCACTAAACAAGGTTCAAAATATTTTTTTAAAGTTGTCTTAAAAAATTAATTTTAGTAAATATATAAGGTAAAATTAATTTTGACATTTTTAAAATGAAAAATAGAACGAAGAGTCTTAAAATTTTTTAAAATTTATATTTTTCTTATAAAAAATAGATTGGATCACGTTTTTTAAGATAATTTAGAAAATCATTTATAAAAAAATGCTCTTTTTTACATATTTTTAAAGTTTTGAATATTAAATTCAATATGACCCCTTTATATACAAACGATAAAAGTAATATTCATTCATTCAAGTGAAATGCGGAGGCCTGTGAATTGAGAAAAATGTCCTATCCCTAATCATTTTTCATTTTTCAAAATTTATAATAATGATTGTTTGGCTTAAATTTGTTAAGGATTGCATTATCCTTCGAGTATTATCTATAGAGATTTGCGTAGAAGTGTAAGGAATCATATGAGTGTGTTCCATTATTTAGATTTCATTAATAGTGAATTGGCTACCACTTTTAAATCAATTTTTATAGATATTTTGTTAATTTTCTTCACGTGCAAATTAGTCTAATAATATCTTTTTCGAAATATTTTTTAAAAAAATTCAAGATTAAATTTTTATTTTTAAATTAAATATTTAATGAAATTACATTTTATTATTACACTGTTATTTAAATTTTTAATTTTATATTATTTTAATTGTTCATTGAAATAAGTAATCTCCAATAATTAATTCGACAACAAATAAATCAAATATACTTGTTGAAACGCGTAAACAAATTAAACTGGTGCTTATATTATTGATCGTAGGTAAAATCTCCAGTGAAAATTTCTTATCTTCACATCTTAAATTCAAATGTCAAATTGTAAAAAGTAGAACTGTTCTCTTTTCCCAGAGAAGTTATTGTTTTTGCATTAATTTTTTTTCTCACGTACATTAACTTCCCGTTAATGGGAAGTTTTACATGGATTAAATAATTGTCTTAAACAGTTCACTTAATCTATTAGGATGGGCTCCCAATATGGCGCACCCAATCCCATAATCCAACATCTTCCACTCACACATAGTGGGACACACGACCAACTTGAGAACACCCATTTTTTATACTTTACAATAATTCATACTCAAAGAATAGACTGTGTGACTAGCATATTTCGAGAGCTCAAAGCTACATATTTGTTAGGAGTATACAACTTATCGACTAAATGGTTTTTATAGTAGATTATAGTATGTTATACCATAAACCATTGTATCATATCTATCTACTCTCATGATCTCATATATGATTATACTTTATATTTAAAATTATATTTTGTCACATAGATAAATTATAATTGGTCGACCAGTGAATATAAATTGATGTGATACTCCAATAATTTTCCTCTTCTCACGATTCTCCTAACTTCAACTTAACTCACTTTTCTAGTAATATCTTGTTGGATCATATCATTCATGATCCTTTAGCAACACCCTAAGATAGTAAACATTAATTAAGTCTACAATAACTAATATGAGTCGTGAGGGTACAATTTGAGGATCCTTTCTTCCTTAGGGTCTCACACAATAATAAGTTGAGATATTTTACTTTTACTATCCTTAATGGTCATATTTATTACACACATGGTATGAATCACATGCTACAACATTTTTCTCCTTTCTCATGATATGTATGTCTTTTTTAAAATAAATGTTGTATAGATGATAGTCTATATGCACTCAACATCTAACTTGAGTTCACCAATCTACTCATTAATACTCACTAAAACTCATATATGATAATAAAGGCAAATATAGTGAAAACATAAATTCACTTAAATTATTATAATGACCTTGTGTCATTACTAACACAACATTCTGAATTTTAAGCTCGAGCTCAATTATCACCTAAATAATAAGCTTATAATTTGTCACATCTTTATACATTACAAAAATGATTAAAAAAAAGGTGATTACACGTGTGAGAAGGTTAATCCCTTATCTATTTGACATACTTTTCATAAAACAATCAAGAATGTACTCAAGAACATTCCTATGTATCTATACTAATAATCTCCATTATCATTCATACATTAATTAAACATTTGTAAACATTGAAAAATAGTTAATGATGCAAATACTTTAATATCTATGCATTCCTTGAGATTTAGTATGCTTAACAAATACATCTCTAGGAACAAACTTTGTAAATGGATCTGCAATCATGTCTCGTATAGAAATGTATTTCATGTTTACTTCTTTGTGATGTCTCACATAAAAATATATTTCATGTTTACTTCTTTGGGTGCCACCATGTCTTTAACAAAGTTGTACTTGGTGCCTATATGCTTGGTTTTACAATGAAACTTTGGGTTCTTAGTATATGCAATAGTCGTTTGACTATCATAGTTGACTAATAATAAATCAGTGGAACTAGCAAAGACCCCTAGATCATCCAAAAACCTTTTAAACTACACAACTTCTTGTACTACTAAAGAGAAGGCCATGAATTTGGCTTCCATCGTGGATAGGGCTATACATAACTATTTCTTACTACTCCAGGATATGGCACCATTATTGAGTAAGAAAATGAAACTCGTGGTGTACTTTCTCTTATCTAAGTCTCCTCTACAGTCAGTATCTGTATAACCTCTCAAATGCATATTACAACTTTGATAGCATAACAAGTAATCAACAGTTCCCTTTAAATACCTTAAAATCCCCTTTATAACTTTTCAATGTATTAAGCATGGGTTGGATTGGTATTTGTTCACCATGCCCACAACATAATAGATCTTTAGACTTGTACACATCATGGCATAATTTAGATTACCAATCGCACTAGCATAAGGAACTCCGCTCATTTATTTCTCTTCCTTTTGAGTCTTATGACACAATCTTCGGCTTAAGCCTTCACCTTTTGTTATAAAACTATTAATGGGCTTACAATCTTGCATATTAAATCGTTTAAAAACTTTTCTAATATATGTCTCTTATGAAAGAGACAATATTTTCTTTAGACGATCTTTTGAAATCTTAACTCTAAGAATATATGCAGCTTCACCCATATCCTTCATTTTGAAGTTAGATGACAACCATGCTTTGATTAAGATACTCCTTATCGTTTCCAACTATAAGTATGTCATCAATATATAATGATAAAATCATTAATTTATCCTTCGACCTTTTGGTATATACACAATTATACTCTTTTATCATAGTGAAACCATGCAAAATGATTGCGCTGTGAAAACGAATATACCATTGCCTTTATGACTGTCTAAGACCATATATAGACTTCAAAAGTCTACAAACCTTTTGTTCATGGCCTTTTTTAATAAAACCTATTAGTTGTTTCATATAGATTTCTTCATCCATTTCTTTATTAAGAAAGATAGCCTTTACATCCATTTGGTGTAATTTAATGTCTAAGTTAGTAACTATAGCTAGAATTAAGCGAATTGGGATAAATCTCACAATAGGTGAAAAAGTTTCCACATAGTCAATTCCTTCCTATTGTGTGTATCCTTTTCGCAACTATGTGAGCCTTGTACCTCTTAATGTTACCATTAACCTTTTGTTTTATCTTGAGAATCCATTTATTTCCAATGGCTTTACATCCTTTTAGGAGATCAACTGATTACCACACTTGATTAAATCTTATAGAATCCATTTCCTCTTCCATTGCCTTAATCCATTTATCCTTAGCAGGGCATGAGAGACTTTCTTTTACATTATTTGGCTCATCCTCTTCTTATGGAAGAATCATAAAAGTTTTACCACCTTTGATCTCAAATCAATGGCGAGGTATGCTTACATGATTATTTCGATGCAAATGAGATTTGTTAATCCTCAAATTGGTCCCACTCGAACCATGATCATTTTTAATTCTCAAATTGCTTCCACTTGGATAAGGATCACTTTCATTTGCATGAGATGATGAAATCAGGACAAGTGAAACTAATTCATATCTATCAAAATCCTCTTATTCGAATAAGGTAATGCTAATAAGTGTGGATCTATGGTTTCAAAAAGTGATAAGTTTTGACTCATCTTGCCCTGTTTAGGAAATTCAGTCTCTAAGAATATGACATCACACGATTCAAATTTAGTTAAAGTCTCACTATCTTGCTCGCCTATGAACACATAACCTTTTGAGGCTTTAGAGTACCTTATTAAGATAATTTTCTTTCCTCTTAGACCTAATTTACCATATTTATGGGAGGAATTGTGAACATAAGCAGCACATCCCCAAGGTTTTTGTTGTCCTTAGGCACCACGAAGGGGGGTTGAATTGGTGAATAAAAATTTTAAAACAAAGATAAAGGAGAGAAGATAGAATAATAGAGACACAAACAATTTATAGTGGTTTGGGCAACAATAACCCTACGTCCACTCCCCAATCACTCAATTGAGTATTTCACTATCTCAATGGTGTTTTCAAGCTCACACCCAACTTATACAACTTGTGTTTTTAATGGCTAACACACAACCTTACAACAAAGTGTTTTCTAGGCTAACACAAAATCTCACTTAAGTGTTTAACTAGGCTCACACTTAAAACCTTTCTAGAAGTGTTTTTACAGGCTAACACAAAACCTTACAACTTGGTGTTTAATGCTCACACCTAACACTTACAATTACATAAAGAAGATGAAGAAAGTGAGTAGCAAAGATTGAGAGCTTTAATCACTTGTAATAAATTTCTTAGCAACCTTCTTCATAGCTGTTTGGTAGAGTATTTATAGCCAAACCTCACCAAAGAGACATTGCAGATCATAGCTCATCAAATCTTTGAGACATACTTGACAGATTTTGCATTAAATGCTTGTCAGGATGAAATCATGGTCGCTACTGCCTTTCGCGATTGCAAAATCCAAATTCTTCAAGAGAAAACCCGTTTGTGTCTAACGGCTAGTCCACATGGTAGCTTCTTATTAGTCACCAAGAAAATATAGTTGTTGTCTTTTATGTACTTTTAGAAGTCGCGGTCACGATTTTTCTTGCACAGGCCGCGACAGAGGATGCGAATCTATCTACCAAAGTGGTTAACTTTCTTCCACAGGATTCGCGGTCGCTACCAGCAAGATGTCTCCATAATTTTTGACTTCCAACAGTCTTCTGGGACACCTATCAAGTTGTGGTTGTGGACTTGCTTCCCTTTTAAATTTCTTTGAAATTCGCGGTCGCGACTCAGGTGAGACTTATACCGCGAATTCATTTGTGTCAATTTGGCTTCTTTCTTTCCAAGGGTCGCGGCTGAGAATGGCTCTGCGATTTCGCCTGCTTGAATTTTAGCATGTCTTAACATGAGTCGCGGTCGCGAATCCTAAATTGTGGTCGCGATTTACATGTCACTTTGGAGTTCATCAACTCCTTCAATTCTTCTTGAGAGATTTATTCAATTCTGCAAAAACAACACTTATTTGAAATATTAGTGATGATCAATCTACTTTGTTAAGATCATAAGAGGTTCTAAACCTAGGATTGATTATCCTAGACCAACAGTTTTAAAACACTTAGTTTGGGTTTCTTACTAGTCCATAATTCATATGGAGTGGTGATAACTAATGTTGTAGGCACTCGGTTAACTATAAATGTGGTAATTAATAGTACATCACCCTAAAAGGTGATTGATAAATGAGCTTGAGCCATTATAGACCTAACCATCTTAAGAAGAGTTTTATTTCTCCTTTCAACAACACCATTTTGTTGTGGAGTTCTAGGAATACTCAACTGATGTTGTACTCCTTTTTCATCACATAACTCTTTAAACATATTAGATAAGTATTCTTGACGTCGATCAGTTCTTAATGCTTTTATTTTTCTATCTAATTGATTTTCAACTAGATTCATGTAATTCTTGAAGCAACTTAACGCTTCAATTTATTATATATCAAATAGATATAACTATATCAAGTGTAATCGTCAATGAATATTATGAAATAAAATGCTTTATGCCTAGCTCTCATATTTATATGACCACATACATCAAAATGAACTAAATGCAATGGAAATTCAGCCTTAGTTTCTTTTCCAAATGATTTTCTTAAAGTTTTTTTAGCCAGATAATGTTCACAAGTTGACAAATTAACTTTGTCAATATTAGCCAATAACCTTCTTTAGCTAACTTATTCATTCTCTGTTGACTAATATGGCTAAGCTTATCATGACAGACATTCACATCATTCTTAGATTCATGTGATGTTGCATACATAGAAAAACTTACATTACAACTACTTAAGTCATAATTTATATCCATCACAATAAAACCATTCAGAATGTAACTAAAACCATAGAAATTTGTTCCCAAAGACAAACTAACACACATGTCATGAAAATTCCAACTGAAACCTAATCTAAGTAATACCAATATAGAAATTAAATTTCAATGAATCGATGGAGCAAATAGCACATCATGTAGGAATAATGTTTGACCATCACACATGACTAACTTGCATGTGCCAATCTCTTTCACCTTAACTTTGGCACTGTTTCCCACAAATATCCACATTACTCCATGCGGGACTTGTCGAAAGTCCACTAAGGCTTCTCAATCCTTCACTACATGGTTTTTAGCCCTTGAGTCTACAATCCACAACGAATGTGATTCTGTTAGACTAGGTTATTCAAACCTAAGTCAATACTCCCTTTTGAACTTGACAATATAGATTAATTTTAAGTATTGTTTTTACAATTTTAATTTTAAGTATTGTTTTTACAGTTTATAAAAGTTATCTTCATTGGAATTTAAAGTCTCCAACCTTGTAAAGTTCATTCAAATTCGCGGTGTGTATATTCTAAATTACAATTGTGAATTAGTCACAAGGATGTATGAACCTAGAACAAAGAAATTTACGGGCGAATTTGTAGTCGCGACTTAGCCAAAGGAAGTGAGCTTGAGTCACAGAGGAATTCACGGTAGGTATCGTGTCTGAATTCACGACCGCAAATTTTATAGTGACAAAGGAGGGAACCAAATCCATAGCCACAACATGCCAAATGTCCAAGGTAACCGTTGGAAATCAAAAATCGCGAGTGCAAAGTATTGGTCGCTATCGCAACTTAAAAAGTTGAAGCTTACTCACCAAATAGAGGAATTCGCGATCTTAGTCGTGCCCATGACAAAGCAATCTACGACCGAAAAGTTTAAGATCCATTCAAAAGACCAATGACTATTTTTCTTGAACAACTAATGGATAGTTGACACGTGAACTAGCCGTTAGACACAAGAAGGGGTTCTTGCAGCAAATTTCAGCTCTTCAGTGAAAATTGAAAATTCGCGACCGCAAAATGATAGTAGCGACTGCGACTTATGTTTGACAAGCATTTAATGTAAAATTTGCCTAGCACAACTTGAAGACTTAAGGATAGTTTTAGAGTAATGTCTCTTTTGTGGATGTGGACTATAAATACTCCACCAAACTGATGTTAATGGAAGAGAAGAACCATTGACAATGTCAAAACTCTTGCAAATTTAATTCTTTACTTTAATTCCTTATTTTTTTTGTACATAGTTTGGTGTGAGCTTTAAATACCTTGTAAAGGGTTTGAGAGTGAGCCCTTGAATAGAAAACTCTTGTTTAGGTTTGAGAGTTAGTCTAGTTGTAGAACTCTTGTATAGGTTTGAGTGTTAGCCTTAGAAAAACACTTATAATGTTTGGTGTGAGCTTAAACACTAGGTTAAGTGTAAGCCTTAGGAAAACACTTATAAGTTTGGTGTGAGCCTAAAAACTAAGTTGAGTGTGAGCTTGTAAAACACTAGTGATTGAGTGAAACACCTAATTGGTGAATTAGGGAGCAGATGTAGGGTTGGTTAATACCCGAACCACTATAAAACTCTTGTGTTCATATTTCTCCTATTCTTCCTCTAATCTTTCATTTTTTATGAGCATTCTCCATAATCAAAAGTTCAAATCTACCACCAACTCAACCCCACCTTTTAAGTGCACTAAGGCCAATAATTGGTATCAGAGCCAAGTCTTAATTCAAGTTTTAATTGTGTGAGAAAAGATCAATGGCACAAGAAGGAGTCCACTCTCACTTTAATCCTCATTTTGATGACAATGATTATGCTTTTTGGAATCATAAAATGGAGATCTATCTTTATAGCGATCTCATCAACTTATGGGATTATATACTTGAAGAATGAAAGCCTCCAACAAATATGGTTGAAGGAGTAGAGGTGGTAATTACAAGAGAAGAATGGAATGATGCACAAAAGAAGGCAAATGGGAAGAACAAAAGGGCAATGACTATTTTTCTAAGCTCCATGTCAAGAGAAGAAAATGGAAGAGTCCAACATTGCCAAACTATACATGCCATATCGAAATCATTAGAAAACTATCATGAGGGCACAACTCTTATGAAATCAAATAGGTTGGAGATGCATGTGACAGAGTGGGAGTTCTTCATGATGAAACACCATGAGAGCATCATCGAAATGACAAATAGACTCCTCTTTATCGTCACAAACATGAAAAAGTTTGGAAGGATTCTTACTAACTATGAGGTAAATACTAAAATCCTTAAATCTCTTCCATTAGATAAATTTATTGCAAGAGTATGTAGCATTTAAGAGTCCAATCTAGAGTTTGGGAAAGTGTCAACCCATGTCCTCATTGGTAAGCTTCTCACTCATGAGATAGCTCTCAAGAAAGATAAAGAGATAAAGCTAAGAGGACAAAGACATAAAGAGGAGAAGAAAGATCTAGCCTTCAAAGCTCAAAAAGATTATTCAAGCTCAAGTGACTTAAAGAAAGTGATAAAGAAGAAAAAGAGGTTACCAAAATATTAAGAAGGACCAAAGAGCTGATATGAAAAGGAGAAGAGAAAGAAGAATCCAAAGAAAGTCATCTTCCTATCATCATAAGAAAAGAAGAAGAGCCTCGAGGCTATTTGGGATGATGATTCAAGTGATAAAAAAGAAGAAGATGAGGTAGCAAACTTCTGCTTCATGGCACAAGAGGACTCTTCCAAAGAGGTAAGTACTACTTCAAACTTTTATGATGATTATGATACATTTGATGATATAGATGAAGAGCTTTTAAAAGCTTTCACTTTGGGATGTGATCAATATAAATCATAAATGAAAACTTATAAGAAAAAATATTCTAAACTAGAGGATGAATTTAAATTCTTAAATGATCTTGTAAGTGAGTTGAAGACTTATAATGAAGTGTTGGCCTTAGGCACCAAGAAAGGAGGGTTGAATTGGTGTATAAAAATTAAAACAAGAAGATAAGAAAGGGAATGAGTAGAAAGGAGACACAAGATTTATAGCGGTTCGGGTATAATCGACCTTATGTCCACTCCCCAATTCCCAGTAATTAGGTGTTCCACTATCTTCCAATGGTGTTTTCAAGCTCACACCAAACTTTTACACTTATGTTTTGAAGGCTCACACAACAATCTTTAAACTTGTGTTTTTTAGGCTCACACAATAACCTTTACACTTATGTTTTTAAGGCTCACACAACAATCTCTCTTAGTGTTTTTATAGGCTCACACTATAACCTTTACAAATGGTGTTTATGCTCACACCAAACAATCACCTAAAGAATAGAAAAGATTGAGTAACAAAATTGCAAGAGTTTGGATTATAAATTAATAAATTCTCGCATTTACATCTGTTTGGTAAGGTATTTATAGCCTCTACCCACCAAAAAGATGTTGCAATAAAACTGGTATCAAATCTTCAAGGTATGCTAGATAGGTTTTTGCATTAAATGCTTGTTAGGACTTATTTGCGGTCGCAATTTTCCAATTTCCATACAGGAGCCAAAAATTGAGGCAGAAAATCCTATTTGTGTCTAACGGCTGGTCCATGTGTCAGCTTCTCATTGGTTGTCCAGGAAAATATAGTTGTTACGTTTCTTCCACTAACAAAAGTAGCGGTTGCGAATTTCTTTGTACAGGACGCGATTGAGGACGCAAATTCGTCTGTCAAAAATTGCATCTTCCACTTTACGAATCGCGGTCACTACCAATAAGTTGCCTTTGCGATTTTTGTCTTCCAATGGACACCTGGGACATTTGTCAATCTTTGGTTATGGACTTGATTCCCTCTTGAGGCTCTTTGAAAGTTGCAGTCGCGACATAAACCTCAAAACAACCTATCACTTTTGGACTCCTTCTTTTAGATGAGTCACGACCGAGAATGGCTCCACGATTTCGCCTGTCTGATTTCTAGCAAGTCTTCATATGGATTGTGATCGCAAATTTGAGATTGCGGTCGCGATTCAGAAGTCAACTTGGAGTTTAAGAGCTCCATCGAACTCCACTTGAAAATCTTACTAATTTTTGCAAAACAACACTTAAATAAACCATTAATAATGATCAATCTCCTTTATCAAGATCAAAAGAGTTCCTAGAATTAGGATTAACCCTCCTAGTCTAACAATCTCCCCCTTTTTGATTTTGACAACTTAGATCGATCCAGAGTGAAAAAATAGATGCAGAAATGTGAAGTTAAATATATTATTAAATCAATGAGCACTTAAGATAAAATTATAAGTATGACATTCTATTAATTTAAGAGAAATGCCTTTAAAAAAAAATCCTAAGTGTGATAGTATAAAGCTCCCCCTCAACTTATGTTATGGTTGCAAGTTATTTTTGCTCCCCCTTATACTTAGATTTTTCTTAGTGTATATCTTTCCTTTAGACTTAGATTTTTCTTATGCATTAGGAGCAATCATGAGAAAGCAAATCATAAAAAAGAATGTATCAATCATATAAAATAAGTATTTGCAAGAAAAACACAACTTTATTTATTGATAACTATAGGATCACACATAGTTGTAAAATAAAATCAAACTAAACAAATAACTAGAAAACAAGAGAAAAAGATTCCTAAACTAGAAGATGGGAGAATTATCATCATCCTCAAAAGTTTATGCCTCTTGCTCTTGTGTGGCTCCCTCAAGTTCATCCCCATCCTCAACATCTTTATTACCATCCTCATCTTGAGTGTCATCAAACTCAATGAAGTCCAAAAGGTGGCAAGGAAGAACTCCTAGTTTCTCTTGAAATTCCACCATATCACTATGAAGGTGTGAAAGGAAGAGGAACCTTTTCTTCATCATCCTCATCAGTTTGTCCAACTTATTATTGATGGTGGTAAGATACAACTTAGACTTTGGTTTGCGAGGAGGAGGAGGGACAGCGATTGTGCCTTCTTCTACGTAGAGCCTCATCCTCTTAGAGGCTTGTGAACTCTCCATCCGTTTTGCCCTGAAAGCACCCAACGTATAAGCATAAGTATCTGGGTGTATGGCTTTGGTGTTGATCAAGTAGGTAAGATCTAGAAAGTTTTGGAATTGAAGGAACTTCTTGGTAAGGAATTTTTCTTTTTCCTCATCAAGTGCTCCAACAAATCTGTAGAAGGCAGTAATGTGGGAGGGCAAGAGAAATTGGCTTTTTGGCTTTGTACTCATGTGAATCAATTGATCCATAAGGTATCGGTCAATTTGGATCGGTTTGTTTTTTATAAGGCAAAACAAAAAAGCCAAGTCTTTTTAGGATACCTTCTCATTGTCATCACCTCTTACGTTGATTGAGAAGGTGATGATGCGATGAAGGATCCAAAGGGGTAAAGACTTTATGTGTTTGGCTAATGAAGATCGAGGGTCGTGTTTGGTTTCGATAGAAATCTCTAACCAAAATTCGGAGTAGATGACGTCAAGTGCAGAAATGATGAAAGGAATGTGTTCTCCTATTTGCAAGTTAAAAAAGGAGGAAATTTGGTCAAAGGTTATCTAAAAAGGGTTGCCAAATGCCCGTAATACTAACCTGTATTGACCCGCGGGAGATTCAGCTTTTCTGCTCAATTGGACGATACACATGAATTCTAGCACCACCTTCTCGTAGTCGGGTTCATCTCAAAAGATGAACTCGTTCCATCCAAGATTCGATAGGAACGGTCGCACTTCGTTGTTGATGTCGAGTGTCTCCAAAAGAAAGGATGAAGGAATTTTGTTTGGTAGAATGATTTTGGAGGAGTTGGCATTGTACCTTTCCTTCACCTCTTTGGTTACACCTTTCATTTGTTGGAGGGCGGGGGGTCCAGAAGGTTGAGCCACTGCTTTGCCCTTGTCTGCTCTAGAAATTTTCTTGTGGGACATTACAAGTTAGAGAAAAAAAATTGGAAGAAGATTGATGCTTGAAGAGCTTGAGTGTTTGAGAATTGAGATGAAATTATGAAAATCACTATTTGAGGGGTTTATATAGCCTTTGAAGAGGCATATCAATGGCTAGAAACAGCTAGAAAAAGAGTTATGAAGGGTTGGAAATGGTTGGCCATCAAATCTCATAAATGTTTGGTAGTTACACAAATTTGCATCTGTGATTTCTCAAGTCGCGACCATAAATTCTGAAAAATGTGAGTAACGGACAAATTTTTCTCAGGAATGCAGGCCTTAATGGTAAAAATTTTGAAAATCTGATAAAATTCGCGGTGGAGAGGAAATTTTATGATCGCGAATTGATGTTTGACAGCTAGGTGAAATTGACTTGTAATTCGCGACCGTGAAGGAAGGATAGCGATCACGAATTATGAGTCATCAATCAAAAATAGTTGAATTTTCAAAACAAAATTGTGATCCACTTAACTATATCAACCACAAATATCGCAAATCAACAAACATCAATACACAACAATATTACACATAGGATCAAAAATTTTCACTTTAGGGAGCTTCCATCAAGCATTCTCAATTCTCTCTTAATGAAGTTCATCCTTTCTTCATTTAGAGATTTAGTGAAAATATCTGCAAGTTGATGATTTGTGTCAATAAATTTCAATACAATATCACCCTTTTACATATGATCTTTAAGAAAATGATGTCTAATATATATGTGTTTGCTTTTAGAGTTTTGAATGGGAGTTTTAGAGAGATTAATAGCACTAGTATTATCACATTTGATAGGAATGTGATCAATTACTTTGCCAAAGTCCTTCAATTATTGTTTCATCCAAAGAACTTGGGTGCAACAATAACCCGCCGCCACATACTCGGCTTCCACGGTGGATAAGGCAACCGACACTTACTTTTTACATAACCAAGAAACTAGGCATTCACCTATAAATTGGCAAGTCTCAAAAGTGCTTTTTCTATCTAATAAACTGCATGCGTAATCCACATTCAAATACCCTACAAGGCTAAAAGATGACTCCCTAGGATACCATAACCCTAAGTGATTTGTGTCATGCAAGTATTTAAAAATCCTTTTAACAACATTTAAGTGAGACTCTTTAGGAGAGGATTGAAACCTATCACATATGTAAACACTAAATATTATATCTGGCCTAGAAGCAATAAGATAGAGTAGAGATCTGATCATTCCTCGATATCTCTTTTCATTTATCGCCTTACCCGATTCATCCTTGTCTAGCTTGATGATACTATTTATTGGAGTTTTGGCTACCTTGCATCCTTCCATGCCAAATCTGTTTAGAATTTCCCTTGTGTATTTGGCTTGGTTAATGAAGATCCCTTCTTTGAATTGCTTGATTTATAGACCAAGAAAGAATTTAAGCTCCCTCATCATACTCATTTCAAATTCCCTAGTCATACACTTAGCAAAATCCTCACAAAGAGACTCATTAGTAGCACCAAAGATAATATCATCAACATAGATTTAGACAATTAAAGTGTCATGCTTGTGCTTTTTAACATATAGTGTAGTATTAACCTTTCCTATTTCAAAATCATTTTTTAAGAAAAATGAACTAATCCTTTCATTCCAAGCTCTTGGAGCTTGTTTCAAACCATATAAGGCTTTATTCAACTTAAAAACATGGTTTGGAAAACAATGTGACTCAAAACTAGGAGGTTGTTCAACATAGACTTCCTCCTCAATGATTCCATTCAAAAATGCACTTTTCACATCCATTTGAAAAAGTTTAAAATTCATATGACATGCAAAGGCTAAAAGAATCCTAATGGCCTCTAATCTTGCTACAGGAGCAAAAGTTTCATCATAGTCTATGCCTTTCTCTTGGTTGTATCCTTTAGCAACCAATCTAGCTTTGTTTCTAGTGATGAAACCTTGCTCATCTAACTTGTTCCTAAACACCCATTTACAACCTATAATTGGGTGTTCTTTAGGCCTAAGGACAAGTTTCCATACCTTTTTTCTCTCAAATTGGTTAAGTTCCTCTTGTATAGCAAGTACCCAACTCTCATCATCAAGAGCCTCATCAATTGATTTTGGCTTAAGTTGAGAAACAAAGGCAAGATTATTATCTAAAAGATTAAGTTGAGATCTAGTACTTACACCCTTAGATGTATCACCAATGATCAAGTCCTTAAGGTGATACTTGGAAAATCTCCAATCCTTGGGTAGATCTTGACTTGGCTCTATTTGTTGTTGAAGATTATGGTCTTCATCTACTCTTGATGAATCACCTTCTTCTCTATCTTCTTTTCTTGTAGAGTTTTCCAATTCTAACTTCTCAAAGTCACCTGTAAGATCATTAAGAAAAATACTTTTTCCAAGATCAAGTTTACTAGATTCATCAAAAATAATATTCATAGACTTTTCAACTACTATTGAACTTTT